>MNAD01000447.1:0-214012 GCA_001895945.1 Trametes pubescens | reverse complement strand
TAGCCCTAGCGCCCAATGGCTAGCACTAACCCTTCTGGACTTTATTTTTGGGCCTGTTTATGACAGAGCAGCAGTGTATGGAAAGGACGTGGCGACGAGGATGAGGTGGTTGACGAACACAGCTAAGGTCCGAGCGCCTATTGTGAGCTCGCTGCTTGTTGCTCGCTCACGTGCACTGGGAGAAAATGTAATCCATTGGATCTCTATGTTACGCCTATTTGAATGTAATCTCATCCGATTGGCATCTCATTTTAAATGTCCTCCCAATGTGTTTGGTTACATATTTGCCGTGATCTGCAGTGTTTCGCAAAGGGCGCGGATATATTATCATTCCTCTGGTACTCAGGTAAAATCTGTGTGGGAACTAATCACGTGCGCTGCGTCCTTGGACGACCACCGATCGTCCGCGTCGTGTCCTTCCACGGACGTCGGCGCGACACTCACAACAGACGTCTGACGGACGAATCAGATGAAAAGGACGTCCGCAGACGCGATCCGGGATTGGGTGTGTAGGCCGGATCCGGACAGCACGAGGAGAGGAAGACGAACAATAACACCATATAGAACCACGAGCATTGCCATCGAGGCTTGTCCAGCCGTCACACTCACAGGTCGAACAGCCCATGCAGCTTCTCGCAGGCATGTTACACAGCACAGTACATAGCATGAACACTACAAGATACAGATATCATACTGACTCTACTACTGCGCCTCGACAACCGTTGGCTGCGCGGCCTCCTGCGCCCCCGGAGCCTGCTGTGTCCGCGACATGGCCGCGCCGAGCGCCTGTGTGCGGAATGCGAGCCCACGGGTCTTCTCGATGACCGTCTGGTATATGGGCAACGGCGGGCGGTGAATCTCGATGACGTTCTGTGTGTGCGAGCGTAAGTCGATGCGACATGACAGGAACAACTCGTGACGCACCTTTTCGAGATCGATCTTTGCATCCGCGCCCATGCGGGTCTCGCGGATGAGGTTGACGATCCACTTCTCACCCTCGTCGCGCGAGAGGTTGAGCCGCTCAGACAGGTCGCTAAACGGACGATCAGAAGACCATACAGAAGGATATGAAGACGACGTACGCGATGTCGATGCGCTGATGTATCCGACAGTACGCCTCGCTGATGAGGTACCGGGCATTGTCCATGAACTCTTCGCGGAACTCGCCGAGGAAGAAGTCGTTCGCGACGACGGTCTCCGCCTTGCTGAGCTCCTTCTGCGCGGCCTCAAAGTCGAAGTCGACGTAGAGCTCCTTGAGGAACTGGGTGACGGGGTCCTGGTACTGGTACTCCTCCATCTGGATGACCTTGACGATCTCGCGGATGGAGTGGCGGACGCGCGAGGAGAGCGCGCCGGATGCGGACTTGCGCGAGAGCACCGCAGCGGTGGCGAGGTAGCGGAGGATCCACGGTGAGGAGGTCTGGATGGTGTTGAGGTAGGTGGGCGAGAGGAAGGTCTCGAGGAGGAGGGTGCGGCCTTGGGGATGGTTGAAGTACACGAACAGGGACCAGTGGAGGAGCCAGGTGCGGGAGTGCAGCTGGGCAAGCGCGGGGTCGGCAGTGGCGGATGATGAGGGTGTGGAGGGGGGTGCAGAGGGTGCGCGCGAGTCGATAGCCTCGCGGAGGGAGTTGAGCTCTTCGAGGGCGACGTCCCACTTGCCGGTGAGGATGTCGCACGCGAGCTTGCCCCAGTGGGCGGAGATGGTGAGATCGGGGTCGGTGGAGAGGACACGGAAATGGTAGAGGTAGTCGGCGGCGCCGCTGTAGTTTCCGTACGAGTATTGGAACTTGCCGAAGTTGTAGAGTGCGGCGATTTGTTCGAGCGTCACCTACGGGGGTGTTGGGATATATCACGGAAGAAAGAGGAAGGAGACTGACGTTGTAGTGCTCGCGGAGGAACTGCAAGTTCTGGTTCTTGTCCTGGCGGAGTGCCTGGGCGACCTCGGGGTTTTCGATGACATCGAGCACGGCCTGCGCCTCCTGCTGGAGACGCTCGTTGGTGGAGACCGCGCTTTCACGCTTTGCGGCAAACTCTGCGCAATATAAGTGGGATAATATATGCGAAGTGCTGGAGACGCACCTGTGGGGACCTCCTCGTCCGGGTAGAGCTGCTGGAAGAGACTAACGGCGTAGTCGACCATGTTCGTCTCCTTCGCGAGCTCATACTGGGCCGTCTGGACCTGCTCGACCGGGAACGTCTCGCTCTCCGCGAGATGGGCGAGGAGAGGGAAGACGAGGTGCCGATCGCAGTGCGGGATGATCGTTTTTGAGAGGTCGTATTCGGCCATTTTGAGGGCAGACGGGCAGCGAGGGGAGGTCGTCGAGAGAGAAAGCGAGCTCGTCGTGGTCAAGAGTCTCCTCGCCGTCGGCGCATCTACCAAAAAATGGCCTGCCAAATCGGGACAGCGCGCACGTGGCGAACGCGGTGCGCGTCCAGCGCCTACCGACACGTCCTCCTCATCCTTCTCCTCCTCCTCCTCCTCCTCCTCCTCCTCCTCCTCCGCCACCGCCTTCCTCCTCGTCCGCGCCCAAAATGACGGCAATCACCAGGAATTTGCCCTGGTTCATCAAAGACCTCGGCGTCTCCATTGTTGGCCAGGTGCGCACGCTCATACTCAGCACCAGAACAGAAGCTGACCAGGTGCTAGAAATGCTACACGTCCATCGTCGAGAACCTGGACGTAGCCGACATCGAGTGCTTGAAGTACTCGCTCTCCAAGGGCCTCGGGCTCGGAATTGTCGTCGGCGGGTCAATCATGAAGGTCCCCCAGCTGCTGCTCAGTACGTTGCACCCGTCTTCTCCTCGTCCGCGCGCTGAGCCCACCCGCAGTCGTTTCCGCACGTTCCGCGCGCGGCCTCTCGCTCACCGCCTACGTGCTCGAGACTCTGGCCTACGCGATCACCCTCACCTACTCCTACCGCAACGACTTCCCCTTCTCGACTTACGGCGAGAACCTCTTCCTCACCCTCCAGAACGTCGTCATCACCCTCCTTATAGTTCACTACAACCCTCCCGCCTCCCTCGCCGCGCGCAGCTCTCTCCAGCGCACAATCATCTCCCTCCAGGCTGCCATCGCCTTCGCCGTCGCGCTCGTCGTCCTCCCCCACTCCACCATCGCGCTCTTCCAGCTCGCGACCCTCCCGCTCTCCCTTTTCTCCAAGCTACCGCAGATCCGGCAGAACCACCGCGCGCAAAGCACCGGTCAGCTGTCCGCCTTCGCCGTCATCTCCCAGGTGGGCGGCTGCCTCGCCCGTCTCTTTACCACAGCCACGGAGGTCGGCGACCCCATCGTTAGCGCAGGCTTCGCCCTTGCCCTCGCCCTTAACGTCGTCCTCGGCATCCAGATGTGGATGTACTGGGGCAAGGATGCCAAGGACGTCGAAGATGGCCCCACGATCGGCGTCTCAGATGAGAAGAGACCCGAGCAGCACTGGACGCCGGCCGCGCACAAGGTCGAAGTCGTCGTACCTCCCGCGTCCCCCGGCCGTGCCAGCCCCCGGCCAGGCGCCAGGAGGTGGTCGAGGAAGGTTGATTGATATTTCTACGCGAGTCGTGTTCTGCATGTAATCGTATTTAATCATTCGCTATCCCCTGGTTATCCTAGTACACGCTGCGTATATAATTTGCGTTAAATTCTCGCCGGCCTCAAGTCTGTCTTTGGATGGCGTTCGCATCGGATACGCAGAACGCGGACGTATGTCTGACCATTAGTGGATTATGACCTACACGTAGTGTTACACAAAGACCAAGACTCCCCGTCATCCCTCCCTGCAGGCTAAGGATCACTGCCACCCACCATCGGCGTTCCGTACAAGAATGCGCGCGTTGTTTACGAACGCGCGGATAAGCTCGTCGAACGCGCCCCGGTCTTGCTCGGACACGTTCGCGTCCCCGCGTTTCGCCGCGGTCGAAAGCAGGTACTCCGGCCGCGCAAGCTCCAATTCGAGTTCGTGTAGAACCTCCGTCTGCGACACCGATAATCAAAATGTGGGCGTCAGATACAGAACGCAGAGTGTGCACTCGTGGGACGAACCTTCGCATTGCCTCCCGATGTCGAGGTGACCTGCGTAAGGTCTATCACGAACTCCTCATGCGAGTATCGCATGCGATCCTTCTTGCGCGAATGTGTTGAAGTCCCTAAGGGCGGCGGCACTGTACGCGAGCAAGTCAGCCATCCCCTCTACATCCCTGCACAAACCCAGCGAAACCCAAGCACGCCATCGCTCGCGATACCATGCCGACGCCTATCGGTACACAGAGCGTGAAGCGCGAGCGCAAAGACCGAGACACGCACCGGGCACTTCGAGATTCACACTAATCCTCCAATCCGCCGCCCGCTTCGGGCTGTATATATTCAGGTCCGCAAGGCGGATCTTGCGCACGCACTCGAGCACCGTGCCCGTCTTCTCGTCGCGCGTGACGCGCACCTTGTCGCCGCGCGCGCCGGCGCCCTCCTGGGCGTAGAACGAGTCGACGAGGTGCAGGTGCTGGTACGCAAGCGTCGAGGACGGGTGCGCGGACGACGGCGTCGTCTTCAGCGTGTTTAGCAGCCGGTTGTAGTGCTGGTGCTGTTTCTGACGGGCCGGTCGTGTGAGCGCGGGCGCGAGGGATGGGGAGGGGTGGCGCGCGGACGGGGTGGACGTACTGCAGACATGTTCGCTTCGAACCGCATATCGATAGCGTTGGGCTCAAGAACTAATGAAAACACAAGACAAGCGTACGCAGGGCAATGATAAGTTCAAGACGTCGGGGGAACGGCGCGAAAGGGGGCGGAGGAACGTTGTACGTACTGGTCTCGGTGCGCACAGGGAGCTGCAACCGCTGCCCGGTGTCGCGATCTCGCAATACACCGATCTTTGCTTCGACCTCCACGGCGCCGATGAGGTCCTGTGGGCGCGTGCTAATCTGGTAGTGGATGAAGTCGGCGACCTCGCGGATGAACTCGTCCAGAGGCTCGACGCCGAGGATCGAGAGCGAGAGCGGAGGGAGGGCGGCGGAGTCGGGAGCATGGCCGTTCCCGTTTGCAGCTGAGTGCATGTGTGTCGGGGGCGCGTGTGGGTGTGGCGGTAGAGAGGTGGCGGCGGAGGAAAACGAGTCGGAATGGCGGGGGCGCTTGGAGGGGCGGTCGGAGTCGTCGGAGTCAGACAGCAGTCGGTCGCGCCCGTCCATACGCGGCAGCGTCAAGTGAGGCGAGGTACAGCTACAGAGGCCAGGAGCAGGATATTTGAAGCAGCGGAGGAGAACACGACAACGGAGGACAGCAGTGTACGGAGAGAGGGAGAGAGCATGACGAGCGCTGCAGCCCAAAACAGCCTCGCCACACGTGGCTCCCGGTCCGCTCGTCCACCCAATCCCGTCTCTGATGTTGAACGACATGGAATATGTAGATGCGTGAATAGATACAGATACATGTGGCCGACTGACAAACGGACGGTCATAGCTACAAGCAGCGACACAAAATACTGATACATGGGTCTCGATCCGCGCTACGCACTCATCTCCGCATCCTCCTCCGCCACCTGCCAGTGATCAGGTAGCCGCACAGATGTCTGCAGCTCCCGCAGCTCGTCCACCGCCGCCTCCGTCGCCTGGAACAGCAGCTTCATCAACACGCCATAGTCTCCATCACCGTTTGCGCGCGTCTGCCACTCTGCCTCAGCGACCGCTCTGCCCGGACAGGCGTGCTCGGAACGTACCCAGTTGAGCGCGTGGTAGTACTTGTTTTGCCATGGCACGGCCACCGTGAGCGGCGGCAGACGCTGGCGTAGCAAGGGTACCGACGCGAGCAGCCTTGAGAGGCGACCATTGCCATCCTATAGAGCAGGTCAAGGTGTTAGCAGATGTCCCGGCGAATGCAGAGACATTACCTCAAATGGATGGATCGTGACGAAGACATGGCTGACCCACGCCGCCGCAGCGAACGGGTCGACGTCTGGTTGCCTCATCAGGTCCTATGGCGCTCAAAGTTAGTCCGCATCGCGCCGCGACAGAACTATCGCTCACGTTGAACCTCGTGCAGAACGCGGTAAGCTCCGCGTCGACCGAGTCAAACGGACAGAACATGACCTTGACCTCCTTCCCCGCGACGCTGACGTTGATGGCACAGTGCTGCCGGGTTATGCCGACGTGCGTGTGCGCGATATGCGAGCTGCCGTGCTGCCGGATGGCCAGGATGTGGTTGGTGCGCATAAGCATCTTGTGCAAGCTGCAGACCATCTCCATCGTCAGCTCGAACTTCGGGTCCTCGACGAGCCTGTATATCTCGTCCATGGTCTGCGATGTACAAGGTTAGAGTTGACATGGCATAACCTTACGAACCCGAGCGCACCTTCCGGGTATCTTGGAGGATAGAGAGCGCCTGCGCATGGTCGCGGACGACACCGCCCGCAGTGAGGTGTCGGTCGGACACCTCGCTATAGACACCTTCCCTAGAGAGCATGACGGTGGCCTGCACACTCTGTCAGCGTTCAACGGAAGAAGAGGGGTGTGTGGTCTCACCGGCGGATCGAACTGGAGGACGCCCTCGATCGCGTTCGTCTCGAGACAGTGGTAGTTGAGATACTGGTCGAGGTTCACGCCCGCCGCGTTCATCTTCTCCCACGACTCCTGGAAGGTGACATACTCGGCGTGCTGGAGCTTGCAGGAGCTGGCGGGGATGCGGTCCTGCGCGACGTTCGGCCGCCAACGCTGGGACGGGGTATAGATACTGGTATTGTCCTTGTAGGTGCGCACTAGATAGCGGTGAATGCCCACACAATACGATGCACAAAGGCGGCGGATACTCACGGGTATTGACGGCTTCGGTGAGGACCTTAACGCGGGCCTTCTGGAGCCAAATTGAGAAAGCGGAGTCTTTCAAGACGCGCTGGAGCTGTAGTTCAAGGCCGCACGGAGGTCAGCCGGAGTGAGCGCGGACAAGCGCGATAGGCTCACATCGAGGTACATTGCGTATGCGGTGACACGGCTGTTGAGCTTCCAGCGCATGTCCGCGACGCGAAGCATGAGAAAGGGTACGCCGGGGTACTTCTCGAGGAGGGCCTCCCAGAGGCGGCCGACTGCGGCGCACTTGATATCGTCTGAGGGGTCGACCTCGAAGGAAGCCAGGAACTCCTTTACGTCGTCTTGGCCGAGCTCAATAGGCACGCTCTAGCACCGGGTTCTGTTCAGCACATATACCTCCGGGAGATCGCGCGCGGGCGGCAGAAAGGGCGCACCGTGACAGAGAGATGGTGCAGCTGGGGGCGCTCGCCATTGACGAAACGCGCGAGGTGCGGGTTGTACATCGCAGCGAGAAAAGCGAAACCGTGCCAAACAAGGTGAGCGGCGAAGGAGAGGAGAAGAGGTGTGGACCATCGATGGCCTTGGGTCCAGCCGACTCGCACCTCCGCCCCGAGTCCTCAGCCACTCTCCATAGATCAGATCTAGATCTTGAGCACCCACACAGACCCCGGCCACCCCCACGTGCCATCACCAGCGCCTCTTTCCCCGCACTCCGATCCGGACCTTGCTCCTCCTCCCCGTCCCTCTCGCGCTCATGCATCCTCTTTCTCTTCAACCACGACCACGATGATACGCACACTACTGCGCACCTCGTCCACGCTACCCCGCGTCGTCCGAGGACACAGATGGATGGGCACCACTGCTCAGCTGCCGGGACCAGGACATGCCCATGGCCACCTACCCGCCTCGACGTCCCCCGTCACGTCCAAGCTGCACTTCTTCAACTCCGTCATGGAGGGCGGTAAGCAAATACCGACATACCGCGTCATTGACGGCGCAGGCCGGCCGCTCGAGGGCGCCATCGTGCCCGAGGAGGTGCGCCTCTCGCAGCTTCTTACCGCCAGTCGCGGGAGCTCACCATCAGACCTCAGATCGACGAAGCTCTCGCTCGGAAGATGTGCGTTTACTCCCGTAATGCGTCGGACAAATGCTGAGCCAATGCCCTAGATACGAGAACATGGTCCAGCTCCCCATCCTTGATGACATCCTCTACAACCTTCAGCGGCAGGGTCGCATCGTCTTCTACGTATGTTGCACGCCATTCCATCAGTCCTTTTGCTCACACTAGCTCAGATGACTGCCGTAAGTCCTCTTCCTCGGGAAGCCGTCATCTCCTGACCGCATTCGCAGTATGGCGAGGAAGCCGCCATCATTGGTTCCGCTGCTGCCCTGGCTCCTGACGACGAGTAAGTCCGCGTTCCCATCCCAGTCTCGAAAGCTCACCGAACACAGGCACAAGGGTCCTCGGTATGCCTTGCTCTACCCAGTCCCTCCCGCCGGCCATTTGACATCGCACCCCAGCGCAGTACCGTGAATCCGGCGTGCTCCTCTGGCGCGGGTGGGGGTACGATAATGTCATGAATCAATGTTTTGGCACCCACCTCGACGTCTGCGGCAAGGGCAAGCAGATGCCCGTCGTAAGCAGCCATCCCCGACATCCCCGCACCTCCCCCCGACTAACGAAACGCCCCCAGCACTACGGCTCGAAAGAGCTGCATTACCACACCATCTCGTCGCCACTCGCAACGCAGATCCCACAGGCGGCGGGCGTGGGGTACGCGCTGAAACGCGACCCCGCGCGGCGGGGCAAGAACTGCGCCGTCGTCTACTTCGGCGAGGGCGCGGCCTCCGAGGGCGACTTCCACGCGGGCATGCTTCTCGGTGCGTCCCCCGCGGAGTCGGAAGATGACGCGAAAACGAACGCTAACCCGCGTGGCGCAGCGTCGACGATCCCGTCGCCGACGATGTTCATCGCGCGCAATAACGGCTTCGCGATCTCGACGCCGTCGTCGGAACAGTACTACGGCGACGGAATCGCGGCGCGGGGCCCCGGGTACGGCATACACACGATACGCGTCGACGGGAACGATGTGCTGGCAGTGTACTCTGCGGTCAAGGAGGCGCGGCGGCTCTGCCTCGAGGAGGGGCGCGGCGTGCTCGTCGAGACCATGACCTATCGGTGAGTCAGCCGTCACCCTCGTTCAGAACTGTCGCTGAAGATATTGTTCAGCGTTGGCCATCACTCGACGTCGGACGACTCGTTTGCTTACCGTCCGCGTAAGGAGGTCGAGGACCGGAAGCGGCTGGACAATCCGATCGTGCGCTTCAGGCTCTTTATGGAGGCACGGGGCTGGTGGTCGAAGGACGAGGAGGAGGCGTTGTCAAAGAGAGTCAAGCAGGAGGTGATGACAGCGTACAAGAAGGCGGAAACACTCCCGAAGCCCGAGCTGAGCGAGATGTTTACGGAAGTGTACGGAGGCGAGGAGCCCTGGAATCTGGTGAGTGCGCTGATCCTATGCTCGGCCGACGCCGCTAACCAGATATGGCAGCGAGAGCAACGCGAGGAGCTGAAGAGGTTAGTAGGGAAGTACGGGGAGGCCTGGGAGCCGTGGAAGAGCGAACTGAAGAAGCACAAGGGCGGGGGCAAGGATCTGTTGGACTAGCTTGGAAGACCGCGTCCGGAGAGGCCGAGGGCTACGTGGACTGTTCCATGCGCCCATAGCAGGCGCGATGTACGATAGCTTACGGCGCGCGCTCTCAGCATTTTTGACTTCAAGGTGGGTCAGCGACCAGGAATGGGGTGCACGTCGGTGGTCGTGGACTGCGCAGACGCGTCGCGACGCGCCTCTTTACGCGAGGACATGACGTACCCCTCGGTCCGCAGCGCTTCCGACTCGCCTCCAGCGCCAGCTGCGGACAGTTGATCTCGTCCGCGTACCGCGTTCCGACTCTACCGACCGCTCAACGCTCTCCAAGCGTCTCGTCGTGGACTTTGGTCGGTGTTCTGTTCACAATGTATCCACATTAATGACGCAGCGTTCTGAGCGGAAGGACGCGTCGCACGGTGCGGACGCTCTAGAGGCTCACCGGCCAATATTCATAATTAAATCAGGCCCCCACCCCCGGATCACCATAGAGACCGGCGACGACGACAACGGGCCATCGGGGGCGTCCTCCGTCAACGCCTCATTGCTATCGACCACCGGGGCACTGTCGCGTCGTGCAAGCCGCGACGTCTTGCATGGGCAACGCACGGTCGACATGGAATGCGATTGCCATGCCCGCATGAGTTGCGAGTCGCGACGAAGGAACATATGGGTAGCCTCGCTCGAGTGCCTCAGAGTCTCTCTCATTCTCAGGGTGTCTAGATCACCAGGGACCGCAGGCTAATCATCTTCCTTCGTTCGCTTACATGTTTCGCCGCGTATCATATCAGCCCAGCCCGCGACCGCCGGCACATCTGTCCACACATCTTCCTCCTGCGCCTTCCGCGCCTGCGCGTCCCTCTCCCCGCCTCTTCCCCTTCTCCTCCTCCCTTTTTGTTCTTTCGTACGTACCCGTCAGCCACAGCCTCCCCGACGCCGCCCTCCGACTTGCAGTCTGCATGTCCCAGTAGGCCGCCCGCTGTGCACCAAGCAGGACCAGCTGGACCGTGTCCGTTCCTCCCGCGGCCGCGCCCTCAAGTCTCGCCGCCCGACATTGAGCAGGCTCCCGATGTTCTCTTCCCTTTCCGCCGCCCTGGTCGGCCTTGGCTCCTCCTTCTCCTTCTCCCTTGCTTTTCTCTTCGCTGCACTCGCTCTTGCCCCGCTGCCGGTCGCCGCTCGCTTTGCGTCCATCACCTTCTCCTCTGTCCAGCAGTGCGGCAGCTTCAACGTCAACTTCGTAGGTGGCAAGGCGCCCGACGCCCTCCCGCTTACCCTCAGCATCCTCCCTCTGAACGGTACGCCCGTGTTCTTGGAGCTCCCCTCAGATGCGTGGAATGCGACAGCACAGACGGGTGCGGCCGTCACTTTTGTCCCCTTCCCCGTCGGCACCGAGTTCATCGCATCGCTCGATGATGCAAATGGGCAAGGCACAGCACTCGTCTCCGACGTCCTCGTCGTCGACCCTTCTGATACGGACGACACCTCGTGCCTGCCCACCAATTCCGTCCCTTTCACACCCCAATATACAGCGCTCGCCCCTCTCGAGCAATGTGAGCCGTTCAGCGTGCTCTTCAATGCAACGTCGGGCCGGACATCCCCCACGGTACGTGGCTTCACGCCCAGGGGTGCCTCGTACCCTGTCAACCAGAGTGCGCCCTTCGACGATGCGTCGGGTGTCGCAAACTATACCATGGACGCCGCGCGCGACACCCAGGTCGTCTTCCTCTACAAGGATCCGAGCGGGTACACGGAGGTCTCTGCGCGGATGCCAGTCCTGGGCGATATCCAGAGCAGCACCTCCTGCATCCCTACCAACCCGCTCGCGAACTCGGCCACGCTGGAGACCACCACCTCGGACTCGCGCGTCACGCCCAAGTATGTCCCTCTATCCACCCACTCTGATCATCACTGGAGCTAAATCTGCGTGTGGTGTTAGAATCGCGGTCATCGTGATCGCCGTCTGCGCCGGGGTGGTGGCCATCGTCGCAACAGCGATGGTGACGTGGTACATCATCCACCGGCGCCGGGTCCGCGCGCAGAAGTTCACCAAGCTCGACGAGGTGCAATCGCCCACTGGCACCGGACCCGACCCGGAGAAGCAGCAGCAGGGTATGCGCCGCGTTGGATCCCCGCCGCCCCGGATCATCACCTCCGTTAACACAAGCCCGATCTCGCCAGTTGACCCGCGTTATGAGGAGCTCACGCGCTACCTGCGCAACCCGCCGTACACAAGCATGGTTGTCACACCTACGTCCCCCGACGGGCGCGACCCCTTCGGCGAGCAAGGCATGGGCGGTTCACTTCTCGGTTCGCTCTCCGCGCGCGAAAGTCTGGGTGCACGGGACGCCCTCGGGGCGACCGCGCTCGGCAACAACGGCTCCTCTCTCTCCCTCCCCTGGGTGCGCGAGACCCCTAGCGTCGCATACTCCGCCGCCGCGCGCTCCTCCATGTTCGACCCGACGACGGAGCACATGCCGGGCACCTCGCCCTACTTCGGCCGCATGGCAATCACGCCCGACAACTCGCTCGCCTCCGTCTCCGTCCTCCGCCGCCCCGCGAGCGCACAGACGGCGACGACCGTCTCGTCGCAGGAGATCGACCACATCCTCGAGATGGCGACCATCTACGGTGCGAACGACCTGCCCGACATGCCCCGGCCGGCTGTCACCGCGCCCGCGACGCTGCGCCAGAGCGCGTACATGGCGGGACGCGAGTCCCGCCGCGAGTCCGGCATCTTCTCCGCGCGCCAGAGTCCCGCAGACTCGCCGACCACCGCGACCTCGTCTCTGCACGGACGGGCAGGCAGCCTGGCACTCAGCCATTCCACCAGCCAATCCACGCTTCGGCTAAACAAGTTCCGCGAGCCTCCCCTCGCGACGCTACCTTCGTCACCGCTGCCCTCACCGAGCGCACGCCCGAGCTTCGACATCGACGGTGTCGCGGTGCGGGATTCACGCTCAGGCGCCGCAGTCTTGCAGGTACCTCGCATGCCCCTTCGGGCGGCGCTCAACCGGAACACGTCCTCAGCAACAAGAGCGTCGGTTTACAGCGTAGATGACGATGGCCTGGCCGACTTCGCGATGCTGCAAGCCCCGACGCGCGGTTCACGATAACCTCTAAACGACTTGACCTCCCTTGTCGGATTTTTATTTCGCTTTCAGTTCTCAGTGTTTGTGGGTTCACGCTTTGCACTTCGCACGTTTCGCATTCGGTGTAGGATCACCAATTTCTCCTGTCTTCGCCGTCCGCTGGCACCCCCTCCCTGCGAGGCCCTTGTTCGCTGTGCATATTCCGTTGTCTACTTGCACTGCGCCTGCGGCGCGTCCGCTCCTTCGCGGACGATTGCATCGCCGCCGTACATTAGTATTACCTATGCTGCTCTCTCTCCCGCTCACACCCTACCCCGGATCGCTTGGCTCGCTCGCGCTGCTGCATGGCTTTACTGTCCAGAAAGTGATCCCGTTGTATCCTTAGCTGTAATGTGTATGATGTAGGATTACGGTGCGCAAGACGAACTCCTACGCCCCATTCCCCACCCTCTATGCGTGCGCGTGCAATACTTCAGCCTTGGGGTGCCCGCACGGTCATCCGGCGTCGTTTGATGGCGAGTCGATAGCCTGCTGCAGCATATGCACGCTATCAGGATCATGATCCTGAGAAGCTACGCGGGCGATCCTGAGCATCTCCTGTCCGCTCGCATATATGACCGCAGCTGGCGTAGCATCACTGACATCAGGCAAAAGTCCCGCACGTCAGCGCAACCAACGAGGATCAGAGCTATAAATGACCACTCACGGCGATATGACGATAGTCGGCGGCAGCCAGTCGGGAAGGAGCGATTGAGCAAACCTCCTATCCGTCCCCGTCGCCGAGTCCCCATAGCACATTCCACCTTCTCCCCGGAGACGAAGCCCCGCCGCGAGCACGCATCGAACATCCCCAAGGCGTCCAACAGAAGAGCGCTCAGCGCGACCGCGTGCCGAGCAGCGACGCGGCCACCCCAAGAGGCCCAAGCCTCACGACTCCGTGTCCTTAGGCTTGGGGAGCTTGGCCGCCTCGACCCTCGCGCTGCGCCTGCTTCCGAACATGAGCTCGACGTAGTCCGCGCCGCCGAGCACAGGCCCGTCGCCCTCGCGCCTATGCGCGGCCGCCGCCTTCGCCTTGAGCCCCGCTTGCTTCTTCTGCTCCTTTGGGGCGGCCGCCTGGGGTTTGGGAGCGGGTGGGGCAAGCGTGGTGGTAGAGCCCGCGCTGCTCGTCGTTTTCTTATTCTGTTCGAGCAAGTTTGGGGGCGTTGAGACAGGAGGGAGGTGCCTGGCGATGGTGCGAGACATACCTGACGCTTGTGGAACTTTGCACTGCGACCCATCGCAACCGAGCGTCGAGACGGTGAGGGGGAGAAAACAAGGGACGTGGGCGCCTACTGCCTCCTCCCGAGCTTCTCTCAACTGCCGTGCCGCCGAACCTCACTTGGGCTTCTCCAAACTCCAGCTCACTCAGGCGACTATAGTCAACGTAGATTGCAACGCTATGGACGATAACGACCTTTTGAACGAGCTCAGGCGCGCGCAATGGAATTTACAGCTGGATACAGTACATTTTCCCACTTCCTGGTATACACGAATTTAGGCTACAGGTGAGCGTCCGCGGATTCTGAAACAGTAGGTGTACACCAGGCCCCTCAGCCTGCCCCTAGTTCTTCTTGAACCCCGTCCTCTTGATGTAGTCGCGTCCAGCAGCGTCCGCAGCCTTGATCGCGCCGAAGACGAGGTCGACGTTGATGACACGGTCGAGGTTCCAGATCGTCTCGCCCTCCGCGCACGCGAGCTCTGCGACGCGGCGCAGCTCCTCGTCCTTGACCTTCGGGATGCCGAGCAGCTCGAAGGTGACGGGGAGGTCGACGGAGAGCATGAGCTCGATGTACCGGTCCAGCTCCGACGTCGGCGCGCCGTCCAGGATGAGCTGGCAGATCGTGCCGAATGCGACTGGGAAGGTAGGTGTACATCAGGACGACAGTCGGTCAGAGAAGCGCAGTCCATGCTGACCTTTTTCGCCATGCAGGAGCGTGTGCAGCTCTTCGATGGCCGTCATTCCGTTATGGATCTACCCCGCGCGCTCTGATCAGCACCTGGGTCCACAGCAAACTACAGTTCATGCTCACAGCGTGTGCCGCCGCGAGCCCACCCGACTCGAAGCCCAGCCCAGACAGCAGCGTGTTCGCCTCGACGACCGCCTCCAGCGCAGGGGTGACCGCATGCGCCTTGTTCGCCTCATACGCCTGCTTCCCATACGCAAACAAGATCTCCTCGCACTTCTGGCCTATCGCCGCAGACACCTCCGTCGGCAGCCCGCCGCCAAAGTTCGTGCTGAACCGCACGCTGCGCGCCTCCACGTTCGTCGCGACCGCGTCGCCCATGCCCGCCGCGAGGAAGCGCGCGGGCGCCTTCGAGATCACCGTCGTGTCCACGAGCACGATGTTCGGGTTCTTGTCGAAGAACGTGTAGCAGTGGAACTCGCCGCCGGGCCGGTAGAGCACGGAGAGCGCGGAGCACGGCGCGTCCGTCGATGCGGTCGTCGGCAGGATCGCGACCTGCAGCGCGAGCCCGTCCGCGACCGACTTCGCGGTGTCGATCGTCTTGCCCCCGCCGAGCGCGATCACAAAGTCTGAGGCTTGCTCGCGCCCGAGCGCGCTCAGGCGGTCGATCTCCTCGCGCGAGGCCTCGCCGCCGAAGATGGCGCGGTTCACCTTGAAGCTCGCGCCTTCGAGTGCCTGCACGAGCTCCTTTCCGGCTGCGGTGGGAAGGTAGGTTAGCATACGCGCGCGCTCGTGCATGGAGAGCTTCGTGTCGCGTACCGATGTTCCAGACGATGTCATCGCAGAGGAGAAGGGGCGCCTTGCCGAGGTTGCCGAGGTACTTCGCGGCGTTTTGAATCGCATACGGGCCCTGGATGTACTTCGAGGGCGACTGGAAGAGCCGTTCCGTGACCTTGTTGGGGTTGGGCATATTGCGTATGTGGTGGTGGTGGTAGTGTGCAGGAGATGCTGAGGACGGTGGGGCGGCGGAAGGGCCCTTGATATATGTCTGCGCTGCCGCGAACGTGTCTATAGTGGGGGCGCGGCATGGGGTGCCGCTCAGGTGGACTCGTCTGGCCCGGCGGCGGCGTTGACGGGTCCCCTCGGAGTCGGACTTGCAAGGCCAGGCTCCAAGAGGCTCGTCCGCCACCACACTCTTTCCACATGATGTATAGGAGCTCGTCCGCCTCCGCCCGCCATACGGGTTGGGTTGGCTTGCGGTGCCAATCGTGGGACACACAGACTGGTGTTCTCAGCTCGAGCCCCAGCCGAGAGCAGAAGCTGGAAAGCGCAGCGAATGGCTGCATCTTCGCAGGTTCCAGGTCGCTCTCTTCGCGGTCCGCCAGCGGCCCGCTACCAGAAGGTTAGCAAACTCTCCGGGAATCTTGAGGAAGGTTGAGGACGGTGCGTGTATTCCGAGTATCGCACCGTGCAAGAACGTCACCGATGATGTTTGCGAGGCTGGAACTCGAGGTTGTGCCTCACTCGGAAGGGAAGTAGGCTGAATTTCACAGTACAGCAACTTCCTTTACGTCCCAGACGGCACCGCTGCGTTCAACGGTGTCCCCCTCCTGGACGTCCGCCCAGGTCGCGTCGCAGGGAATGTCGAAGCCACCGACCTGCCCCGCCTTCGCCCACGCGCCAGCCGTCCACAACCACCGCTGAACGGAGATGTCCCCGCCGTCGCGCACGATACCCTGGCAATACTGCCCAACGCGCACAACAGCGCCCCGCTTCCCGTCCTCACGGCGCATTTCGAGCAGAACTGCAACGCGCCTTCCCGACGCATCCGGAAGGACGGGAACAGCGCGCCACGCCTCCTCGTACTCGCGCACCTCCCCAGTATCGAGATGCGCCATGCTCCCGCGCTCGATCTCGACGTCCGGGAGGCTCGTGTGCGGCTCCATCGTGCCCTCGTCTGTCTCGTCGTCAGGATGCGCCGGGCTCGAGCTGATCTCGTGTGTCCATGTGCCGTGCGTAGATGTTCCTGCGGAGTATCCGGCGGTGCCCCATTCCAGCGCGGTGAATGTGGGTGATGAGGTCGAGGGCTGGGTTGAGGCCGATGTGGGCTTGAAGAAGCGGAGGTCGACGAAGCGTCGTCTTGGTGTGGTGAGGACGATGGTGGACGTGGGCTCGGAGGCGTCCTCTGGAAGCTGAAAGGCAAATTCAGCTATTGTACGTGCAGGTGCAGCGAACAATACGCACCCATTGCATATATAGACGTTCGGAGATGGACATGATCGAGTGCTCTATCCAAGATGACGTGGATCCTTGTGTCTGTTTGAGTACTCGAGCGACACTATAGATTCTCAGAGAGCTGGAGCTGGCCCAAGTACTTACGAAGGAATCGATCAGCCAGAATGAGCAGATGGTAGAGTCGAACTCCCGTCGATCCAGATATCTGTCGTCCGAGCTCCTGACATTTGTTTGTGGCTGACCCTAACCTCCTGTACACGCACCTCCCTTCGCCTGATAATATTGTTTCTCACCCACTCACCTACTGGATATACGGGCGGGCGTCGCGACGCGCTGGCAGGACGCGTGCAGTGTATACTGCACGTGCACGCGTCAGGCCCTGACGTCACGCGTCTACTACCTCGGACTCGCTATGCGCAGCGCATATTTGAGGAGTGGGACGTTCGAGGAGCGGGCAAGAGATCTGTTGATTACGCGGTCGGAGGTCCCGGAGTGGGAAGCGAGTGCGTGTGTATGACGTCGCGAAGCCCGGTAAGTCTACAGCCCGGAGGTATGTACCCATCTGTACCAAGGGCATCAGCAGCGCAGAAGGTACTGTATCCAGAGGAAAGGACGCACGATGATACAATATACAAATGTGCCAAGGGGGTTCGCGCACAGGTTGGCCCGGTGCCCCACGTGCCAAGATTGGGGGCCGACGATGACAGCAGGGAATTATACATGACGGGAACTAGCGATACAAGGCAACGTCCTACGAGAGCGCCAAAGAGAATCCACCGGAAAGGGATTGTGAACGCAAAGGCAGGGGAGGGCTCATACGTGACGTTCATTATAGTCGTTCACCTCCTCCGCCACCTTCTCCTCGTCCACCGTCTGCGCAATATGCAGACTATAGATCTTGTGCACGTCCGGGTCCGCCCACATCCTCTGCTCGCGCTCAAGCTCGCGGTGCACCCACCCGATCGTGAGCGCCCCCGACACCATCGCCCACAGCCACGGCAGGCCCCACCCGATCCCATACCCAATATCGTCCGCAGTCGTCCACGCGATCGCGACGAACGCGCCCGCGAGCACGCAGCCGGAGGTGCCCCACCAGAGGGACGTGACGCGGACGATGCGGCGCATGATGGCGGAGTGCTCGTAGCGGATGCGCCAGGCCTGGCGGAACTCGACGCAGCCGCCGCCGTCGACCGCGACCACGTCCTCGACCATCGTGTACACGGCCGGGGGGAGGCCGGTGTAGGGGGGCATGGAGGACACACGGAAGGGCATCTTGACCTTGTGCGGCCAGATGCCGGTGATGAGGAGGGGCACGCAGAAGCAGATCATGAAGCAGGGGAGGGACATGGCGACGGCATGGACTGAGCCGGGATTTCTAGAGGGCGGTCAAGCAGGTGGCGCGCGAGGGGGAACGCGGGAGACTTACAGGGAGGAGCCGACGATGAGGGGGACGAAGAAGCCGGTCATGGCGAGACTGATCTGGATGCTGAGGCGAGTTGAGAGCCAAGTCCACGTTGGGGAGCACAGCGCGACGTACGTGAAAGCATCTGGCCCAAACCTGCTAGCACCAAGCGGGCGGCGTTGGTGGCCTCTGTCGCTGATAAAGAGGTAATAGGACCGTCTGGCCATCTTGTAGCCGGAGTAGGTGCCGACAAGGGATGTGATGATGGCGAGGTTCTTGGTGTTGTCGAGATGTGCGCCCCATCGTATGGAATAGAAGAGGATGAGCGGAAGGACGCCGGCTTCAGCGAAGATGAGGGTGAAGAAGACGATGATGGCAAGCTCTCTACGGTTGCATTTTATGGTGTAGTTGAGTGGTGGTGGCCTTGCGGGGTTGTATGTATCGCGGGTTGCGTCGGAGAAGTCGGAGGACATGATGGTGCGGGGAAGAGATTGGGTGCACACGCGCGTGGCAAGATATATGGACAGCTGTGTGGGGACATGGCCGTACACACTCCAGCTCCGGGTCTCGATGGAGGTGGAGGACGTCGCGAGCGCTGGGCGATGATGTCACCGCCCAGCGTCACGTGGCCGGGGCAAGTACGCGTCGCGCGCGGCTCGTCCTCGCCTCCCTCTCTGACTCTGAGTCTCTCGACCGCTTACTCACTCCCATCCCACTCGCCTTCTCTGCAGGCTCCCGATGGACATCCCGCTCTTTGGAGACGCCCCCAACAAGCGCAGACGGGAGATCAATCTCGGAGGGTCCCATACCGCCACCTCCCACAACGACATCCTCCAAGAAGCAAAGCTTCGCAGACTCCAGAGAAACGACCTCAAACGCCGCCAAGACTCCGCCGTCCTCATCCAGCACTGGTGGAGAGGCCGCATAGCTCTCAATGACGTCCGCGAGGACCTCCGCCACACTTTCGACCAGGACATCACCAGTATCACCGGCCTCCGATGTCTCGTCCTCCTCGGACAGGACGAGGACGCCCTCGGCAGATGGTCTACCGTCGTCCTCTCCTCCCGTAAAGGTACGCACATTCGGCGATCTCAAGTATGCAAAATACTCACTTTGCTGCAGATGTCCTTTCGCAAGGTGATCAGAGCTGGGTGGTACTACTACAGAGACTCGCTCTCATCCTTCTCAGATCCATCTCCAGTGACCCAAGGTATGCCCCGTCTGCCACCGCTCGAGTGCACATCCTGACCGTTAGTAGATCGCAGTATGCACGCGCGCACCTCGACGTCCTCGCCACAATACTCTCCAGTAATCCGCAGCGCGTCCCCATTGCTCACTATCTTGTTTCGCATGGCTTCTATACCTACCTCCGTCAGGCCGTCCTCCAACTCGTGAGTCCTCTACAAACTCGCATCGCTACCTTCACACTTACACGTTCTACCCCAGCCTATGCCCGCCAAAGCGTCACCCATCCTGACCTCTCTAGCAACCCTTCTCACTGCGCCTCTAGCCCATCGAGATATCCTCGCCCCTTCACTGCGGGAGTTTGTCACCACCATTCTCACCGTCCCACTGCTTCCTAATCGCTTGCTGCCTGCTATCGGTCCGTTCTCTGCACGTCTCCCCCTAGCATCGCTCAACCTCGTCCCTCTTGACATCCTGGATAGCCCTGCACTTTCGGCGTCAGAACCGAAGATCCATCTACTCGCCAATCTGGCTCTCCTCATGCCGCCTAGATACACTGCCCTGCCGCCCGCCGCTTTCGCCACATATCTCCAGCTCGCCGCTCTGCTCATGAACGCCCTGCCTACGAACGCACTAGAGCCCGCTGCTAACAAGCCCGGGGCTTCCAGCAACTGGGCAGACGACGACTCCGACGACGAGACCGAGACGCAGGTCACGGTAGTCAGCTCGTTCGAGTCAAGAGAGGCGCTGCCGCAGCTAGACGAGAAGACCCGCAAGCGTCTACTGACGCTCCCGTCCTCGGAACACATCGCCTCGTTGCTCCGGGCCGGCCAGAGCCAAGCCCTGCTTCCGCACGTCATTTCCTTCTGCTTTGCGCTGAGCACGGTGTGGCCGACGAGGCGCGACAAGGTGCTTACGACGTTCATGGCGTACAACAAGGGCGGCCTTGTGCGCGAGATCTACCGCGGCTTCGTGCGGCGGTCGCCCCTTGGGCGGGACGACAGCTTCTCTGACATCACGAGTGCGTTTTTCTCTCCGAGCCGACCTAACTGCGCGGATCTGACTAGACGTGTTAGAGCCCGACCATGCAGCTGACTGGCCACCGCTGCTGCTCCTCGCGGACCTGTACACGCAGGCGCTGCTCACCATGGGCGACGACGAGTTCTTCTCGAGCGGGAACAACCCGGCCGCGCCGCGCAACCCCATGTCGCTCGACGAGCTGACCGAGTTCTCGCGGAAACTGCTCAACATCGCATTCTCGCTATACTGGCGGGACGACTCGACGAGCGTGCAGGACGGGAGCGTGCCTGGGCTGGGCAGCGTGAGGTGGGAGAACGTCCGGGAGAAGGCGACGAAGTGCCTGCAGGCGCTGCATGCGAGAGAGTAGGCGTTCGCTACGCTCTGAAGTTCCCCCGAGACTGACTTGCGTTCTCGCACAGTTCGAGACGAACCTTTACGCCCAAGGACCATTGGCTCGTCACCTCCCAACTAGACATGGCCTCCTTCATCCAAGCCGCCATGTACGCCCTCCCCCTCTCCCCTCCCACGCATCCTCACTAACCCCCAGCCAGCTTCGAAGAGCAAGAACTCTCGCAGCCCGAGCACGGACGCGCGACGTCCATGAGCAAGCGGCAGATCGCATACCTCTCGCCGCGCCTGGGCGTGCTGAACAACATACCGTTCGCGATCCCGTTCGACGTGCGCGTCGGCATCTTCCGGCGCTTCGTGATCAACGACATGCAGAGCCGCGGGCTCGACGCGTTCCGCGGGCGCATGATGACGACGCGCGTGACGGTGCGGCGCACGAACATCGCGCAGGACGGGTTCGACCGGCTGGGGGACGTGGACCTCAAGGCGCCGATCGCGATCACGTTTATGGACCAGTTCGGGAATGAGGAGTGAGTGTCCGCGTCTCCACATACGGACGGACTGAGCTGACGAAGTGCACCAGGGCTGGGATCGACGGAGGAGGGGTGTTCAAGGAGTTCCTGACGAGCCTGTGCAAGGAGGTCTTCGACAGCGACCGCGGGCTCTGGCTCGCCAACAAGAAGAACGAGCTGTACCCGGCACCGCATTCCTACGCGACGGAAGGTAGGCACTCACTCTCCACTCCCTCTTCTGCAGAAACGCTGCTCACCGCTGCACCGTGCAGCGCACAGCCTGGCGTGGTACCGCTTCATCGGGCGAATCCTGGGCAAGGCGCTGTACGACGGGATCCTCATCGACG
The DNA here is from genome assembly GCA_001895945.1 of Trametes pubescens. Classification (NCBI taxonomy): domain Eukaryota; kingdom Fungi; phylum Basidiomycota; class Agaricomycetes; order Polyporales; family Polyporaceae; genus Trametes; species Trametes pubescens. The sequence continues at coordinate 192,506 of MNAD01000447.1, read as the reverse complement.
TCGCGTTCGCCGGCTTCTTCCTCGCGAAGTGGCTCGGGAAGCAGAGCTGGCTGGACGACCTCGCCTCGCTCGACCCCGAGCTCTACACGGGCCTCATCTTCCTCAAGCACTACACGGGCGACCCCGAGGAGCTTGCGCTCAACTTCACTGTCGCCGAGGAAGGTGCGTCCCCCTGCTGAGCCGCCTCATCTCCCACCGGCGCGCCCCCCGCCCGCGCCCCGCTGACGCGCGACATACCATAACGCAGAGTTCGGCGTAACGAAGACGGCGGACCTAATCCCGAACGGGAGCAACATCCCCGTGACGCGCGAGAACCGGCTGCAGTACATCTACCTCGTCGCGCACCACCGGCTCACGAAGCAGATCAAGAAGCAGAGCGCCGCGTTCTTCGAGGGCCTCTCGGAGATCATCGACCCGAAGTGGCTGCGCATGTTCAACCAGCAGGAGCTGCAGATCCTGCTCGGCGGCGTGAACGCGCCGATCGACCTCGACGACCTGCGCGCGCACACGCAGTACGGCGGCCTGTACGACGACCACGAGCACACCATCGAGATCTTCTGGAGCGTGCGTGCCGTCCGATCCGATCCGCTGTGTGCTTGTCCTTAATGGCATGTCCTGACGGGAATGAACCGCAGGTGGTCAAGACGTTCAACCAGGACGAGCGGCGGAAGCTGCTGCGGTTCGTGACGAGCTGCAGTCGCCCGCCCCTGCTGTAAGCCTTCTGCGTATCCCCCATCCGACTGTACATCCTGACGCGGCATACGTACAGCGGCTTCAAGGAGCTCAATCCGAACTTCGCGATACGAGACGCGACGGCGGACGAGACCCGGCTGCCCACCGCGAGTACGTGCGTGAACCTGCTCAAGGTACGCTATCGCCTACAGAAGCACCCCTTACGTTGAGTGTGATGCTCACCGTAATACGCCGCAGCTGCCGCGCTACAGGAGCCCGCAGGTGCTGAGGGAAAAGCTCGTGCAGGCGATCAACTCGAACGCCGGGTTCGACTTGTCATGAGCGGGGTCCTGTAGATGCATGTCTGCTGCTTTCGTTCGCATAGGGCTGGATGTACGAGCATCGTGTGTACTACATAAAGGTGTAATGGTAGCCAAACGAGAACTCCGAAGCACAGAGCTGCGCGCACGGATATATGTATGTTTCGGGCGAGGCGGCCGGGGGGCCACTGCTCAGGTGATGATGGCGGGCGGCAGAGCCGGCGGGGGCGTGCGAGGGCGGGCCCTGTGTTCGTGCTTCGCGCGCGTCCTGACGTGCCTCTTATGCGACATGCCTCCCCCGCCCACCCCCCTTTACTCACCGCCCTCCTCAGGCCTTGCGCACATCCCCCACCTCCCTCCTGACTCCTGAGAATCTGCCATTCGCGCCATGCATCTCGCACCATCCTCCCGCGCGGCCGCGAAACGTCTCGCAAGCTCTTTGCAGCGCGCGCGACCCCCTGCGCTCCCCGCCGCGCACCGCAGCTACTCGTCCACCCCCGCCGACCCTGCGCCCCCCTCCCCCAAAGGCAAGAGCTCGAGCTCGAACGCGCCGCTCGCATTTGCGCTCGGGGCCGCGCTCAGCGGCGGGCTCGCATACTACCTCGCGACCCCTAGTCGCGACCCGGCAGCCGCGCAGAACCGCCCCAGGGCAGACTTGAACACGCAGTACGGCTCGCCCGCAGACTTCAAGCAGGCGATCGCGGAGCTGCGGCAGGTGTTCGCGGACGCGGACGCGGTCACGACGGACGTGGAGGACCTCGAGGAGCACGGGTTCTCGGAGAACGACTACCACCCCAGTGAGCACGCGCAGGCGCGACTCGGATGTGTGCGGAACGACGGGCACTGACGCGCGCGCAGGCTCGCACCCGTCGGTGGTGGTGTGGCCGGCGAGCACGGCGGACGTGGTGAAGGTGGTGCAGATCGCGGTCAAGTACCGCATGCCGGTCATCCCGTACTCGGGCGCGACGAGCTTGGAGGGACACTTCCGCGCGGTGAGTGCAGAGCGGAAAGCACGCTGGGAGGAGGATGGCGTACTGACCCGTCTCGCGCGTGCAGCCTGCCGTCGGAGGTATTTGCGTCGACCTCTCGAAGATGGACAATATCATCGAGATCCACGGTCGGTGTATTTGGCATTTCAGGGTTTGCACCTTTTGACTGAGCGCGGAGCAGAGTCGGACTCGGACGTCGTGTGCCAACCTGGACTGCGTTGGATGGACCTCAACGAGACGTTGAAGAAGAAAGGTAAGGACACTCTAGCGAAGTACAGGCCAGAGCTGATCCTTTCAGCGCAGGCATCCCCTTGTTCTTCCCTGTTTGTGCCTCTATAGCTTCTCTGAATGGGTGAGCGCGCACTCACCATATCCATATTTTATGCAGCTTGACCCGGCTCCCGGTGCGACCATCGGCGGTATGCTGAGCACGGGATGCTCTGGAAGTGCGCATTGTGATCCCCCGCACGGTGCGAGTGTTTGACTTTCTTGGCCCATCTAGCAAACGCCGTGCGGTATGGTACCGCGAAGGCAGAGTGGTTTTTGAACGCGGTTTGTCTATAGATGCAAGCACTCTGCTTCGAGCTAACTCACAGATGCACTGGTATCATAGACTGTGGTACTACCCTCCGGAGAGGTCATCAAAACGCGGCGGCGTGCGCGGAAGTCGTCTGCTGGGTTTGACACCACGAAGCTCTTCATCGGTGCCGAGGGCACCCTGGGTATCGTTACCGAAGGTGGGCAGACAACGAGGAAAGAAGCGACGAATTTCGTTCTAACGTCTTCCAAGTAACAATACGACTCGCCCCGCTACTACCTACGAACGTTGCGGTGGTGCAGTTCCCCGACGTCCGAAGCGCGACCGAAGCAGTCATCGAAGTCGTCAATGCAGGCGTCGGCATTCGTAAGTCCTCCAAACCCACAGTCCCGCGCAACCGCCTTCCCGCTAACTGCCTCCCTCGACAGAATGCGTCGAGCTCTGCGACGACCAGTTCATGCGCGCGACGAACATCTACGGGCAGTCGTCGCGAAAGTGGCCCGAGAAGGACAGCCTGTTCTTCAAGTTCCAGGGTCCGACGCCACGCGCGCTGAAGGAGACGGCCGACATCGTGAAGGCCGTCACCGCGAAGCACGGCGCGACCGGCTTCTCGCTCGCGCGAAGCGACCAGGAGGCGCACGACCTCTGGATGGACCGCAAGAACGCGCTTTACTCTAGTCTCGCGATCCTGCCGGGCGCGCGCGGGTGGAGCACAGACGTTTGGTGAGTCGCGCGCGCCCGCGGAGAAGCTGAGCAGGGTTCTGACGGCGCTCTATAGCGTCCCGGTGTCCCGGCTCCCAGAGCTGGTGTATGAGACGAAGAAGGACCTCGAGGAGCACGGTCTGCTCTCGACGATCGTGGGGCATGTCGGTGACGGTAGGCGTCGTGCTTGAGTGGGCACACGGCAGGCATTGAAGACCTTCGCATAGGCAACTTCCACGCGCTGCTCCTCTTCCGGAACGATCAAGAGCTCGAAAAAGCACATGCTGCGGTCGACCGGATGGTCAAGCGCGCCATCGCCCTCGACGGAACATGTGAGTAGTGACCTTGCCCTGCCGTCGCTGCTTCTGACCTCAATCTAGGTACCGGAGAGCACGGTGTCGGTATGGGGAAACGCGCCTACTTGTATGAGGAGCTGGGCGAGGGTACGGTAGAACTCATGAAGACGATCAAGAACGCGATCGACCCCTACAATCTATTCAACCCTGGAAAAGTGAGTTGTGTTTCCTCATGTCCAGGCCGCAAGGCGGGATGCTCATGTTTCATGTTAGCTATACCCGGAAAAGCGCGATGGCTCAGAACGTGGCCACTGAGGGCACCGGTAGGCCCATGTGCAGTATGTATACACAAGCCATGTCGTAGAAGTATATAGATCGTGCTGCTTATTATCCAACGGTGAGTGGCATGAGTGCACGAGTCTACGCTTTATAGGGGGATCCATGAGATGTAAGTACAGGTACGCAATGAACACGGAGGTTCGCAAAGTCCGTGCCAGGTGTCATATGCATTAAATAATGACGCCTGCTACCATTCTCCGACTTCTGCCATTCTCCGGTACCGCCACATAAGGAACATCCGACTTTAACGAGTCGGGACTCGGTTCAAAACGTTCAACTTGTGACTCTGGCCGCTCTTGCCGTTCTTGTCACTCACTCCTTCAACATCAGTCACCCATGAACAAGCGCAAGAGAGCTCGGGTGTCTGGAGAGGCTTCCGTCGAGGCTTCCGTCGAGTTGACACAGGGGCTTGACTACATCAAGACACTGAGAGCGAAACTTGAAAAAAGGCATGAGCGAGGTGGACACCGAGGAAGACACGGACCTGCGTTCTGTCGATGCTTTCATCGCCCTCATGGAGGCTAAGCGCATGGCGAGAATGGTACGTACCGATGGCACACTTCAGCCTGTTCTACTAAGTCAGAAATGCTCAGGAGATATCCTCTCCGAGTCCCCACCATGCCGGCGAAGCGACATTGTCCAGGCACAACATCGTCTATAGCAAGGGTGGGCTTCAATGTAAGGAGCTGGCCCAGAGCGTTGTCGATACAAAACTCCAACATGCTCGCGACGCCGCCGCCGACCATATCATGTCCTTAACCAACTTGGTCCAGAAGCTGAACTTTCTCTTACGGCACGCCATGTCCGATAGGGTATGTCTTCCCGCCGCTCGCGTGAGCTGACTTCTGCTCTAATAACCCCTTCCCATTGCTCAGTCCGAAGCCCACGCACGCTTGTGGATCGATAGCTTCATATTCCGAGTCACCGCTATGATTGCGGACGAGAAGCGACTCGTCATCGGGCTTGAAGCCTCCCCCGCTTCCACGACACTGTTGGCCGGACCGCGAAACATCATCAGAACGGGAAAAATCCTCCTACTCGTCGATGACAAGCAAGCTGGTATGAATTGAGTGAATCCAACAACGTTATGCTGACCGTCTTCGTCTCGTAGATGATGTCCTGCAAGCACAGAATCTTCGCTTTTCCATGAGTCAATGATGTTGCACCAGGCGACATACACGGTCTGTTCCTGGCGGAAGCGAAAGGTATCAACGAGAATCTTAAGACGCACCTTCCGCAAGCGGTACTGGAGATGCAGGCGTTAGCGCGGCGCTTGGAGTGCGCTCTCGCATCTTTGATATCCTCCTTAGAGCAACACTGACGACGAGGACTGTAGGTCACCACACATTCGTGGTGTACTCACCGATGGAAGGGCCTGGTGCTTCGTATTCCTCAAGCTGAACGAAGACCTTGTCGGCGGGACATACTGGGCATCGAGGCACTTTGACGTGGTGTAATCAGCCAACTAGTTCATGAGCCAAGTGTTGTCGCCATAGTCGCGATGCTATACGATTGGGTAAGTGGCCGACACTACATATCGATCAGAGCGCTCTGATCGCTTACGATTCGGTAGGTGGTGCACGCTGCGGACGACCTGGATGCCGATGAGTGGTTCGAAGCGCTGTAGCACTGACTCGTGAAAGGTGTGGGGAAGTGCGCCTACCTGTACAGGGAGTTCATTATGAAGACGATCCAGAGTCTATCCTACCTCGAGAAGGTGAGTCGCATTTCCCCAAACACCGAAAGGTTGCGTCGCTCATTATTTATTTCTAGCTACTATGTATACCTAGAGACGCGCAACAGCCCGGAGCGCGGCGGCACTGATCATGAGGGGACCGATTCAGTCGCAGAATGAATATACGAATTATTGCAGATGCATGTACACACGCATGACCGTACAGCGAGCAGCCTGCGGTGTTGCACGACCGCCAGCAGAAACCACGCACCTCGAAAGGTCCATCGAACAGGCTGCTCCTCGTGCCCACCGCGCTCCTCACCCCCGCCAACGCCCCGGCTCCCGTCTTCCGCAGAACCTACACGCACCCTCCTCTCGGAAGTGCACACTCCCCCGTTCGTCGCCCCAGCCAACCCATAAGCCCAGCACACTGCCCACAGCGCACGAGGCGAACAGGAAGACCGTCAATGTGCCGCACGTGCGACGCACAACGTTCCGAGCAAGCTGCCCCTCCCGCGCCAGCACATCGACACGCCGCCCGCTCGAAGCGCACATCGCACTTCGCACCTCACAGCCTGCGGGCCCGCGGGCTCGCTGCGGGGACGGTCCCGCGCTGCTTGCTGCCCCGCCCACCGCCGCAGACGCCGCTGCAGGGTTTTCGCGTGCTGATCTCCCGCCGGCGGCACGGACGCTTTCAGAAGGTGGCGCCGGGCATCGCTGTGTGGCGCTCCCAAAGGCGGACCCCACCGTGAGCCGAGCCCGGGAGTGTTTGGACTTCGCCGTGTATCTTATTTGGTGACGGCGAAACATGGGGGCCCTGGTGGATAATTAATAGGTTGTTCGGGTGTGCCACGCACCATGGGCTCTTTAAGGTCTATGGTACGACGCGCCAGCTAGCTCGGCCTTCTCCCTAGCGAGCTCCTAGCCTCTGTTTAAGCTCACCCCAAGCACCGCCCAAGCGTTCCGAGTAAGATCAGCGATGATGCGTGGCAAGGCCACCAGAGGCTGAACCCACCGTGTACGGCCGCCGACGGAAAGAGGCGAGCTTCGCAGAGGGCCCATGACGCACCCTAGACGCGCCCGAGGGCACGCCACCGCCGCCCGAACGCCCCTAGGCGCCGCGCACGGCCCAGGCTACCCACGCGAAGGGCGGACGTAAACCTGGATGGATGACGGAAGCGCGCCAGGGCGCTCGGGAGAACGAAAGAGGGCGGGAGAGGCGTCTGCGCTGACGAGTGGGGCGATTGCATGGGGATGAGCGGGCGCGAGGTGCGGTTGGGCGAAGGGTCTATTGGTCGACGTATTGGACGTGCACGTCGAGGGTGGCCTGGGCGCTCGCGCTACGTGTGGATGAGCTTCGCGGAGAAGGCAGACCAGGGACGCTCGGAGTAAGACCACGAGTAAGAGGGACGAACCGAGGAGAAATGCCTTGGTCAACCTGAAGTGCACAGGCTAGCGACATAGCCCATCGTACTATGAGGCTGGATAGCTTCATCGCGTGTCACTTAGGCGTAAGTGAGGCGGCAGCTCAACGCCGCTCCTTGCACAGGACGTAAGCTGGGTGTAATCGGAGTTGCGAGGAGCGCCCTAGGGGAACCGCGTGCGTAGTAGCGGGTCATGCGATGATAGGGAGTCGCCTGACGGCCGAGTGAATGGCCACGACCGGAGATGTATGCGGGTGGCGTTGAATCCTGTGCGATACCAGCAGCGGCCTCCGTCCTGCACAACCTGCAGCGTGTGCGTTAGATACGGTGACTGATAACATGGGAAGGCATACCAAATGGTAAGCGTCGTGGATGCACTACGCGCAGGGAGTCTTGTGAGCGGCCACGGCTGCAGAGCGAGGGTCTAAATCGCGCTGGCAAACCCTGGAGGCTGGCGGTAGATGGTAGAGCCGGATGCTCAAGGGGAGCGTATCTGGAATAGCGTGGTAAGCTTCCAATCTGAGAACAACACAAGACGCGAGTACACTGCGCCCATCGCCGACGGGCGAAGCGCCGCCAGATTAGTCTTGTGCAGGAGGATCTTTGAGGGCAAGTGGGCAGGTGTCAGATACTGCGGAGGAGGGGCGCCAGGGGATGCTGGGGAGGCCGCGGAAGGGACGCGGGACGCTCGGTTTGATCAGAAGATTCAGAACGAACGCAGTAGTGGTGGATCAGTGGCCTGATGGAGGGAGGAGATTGGTGGGGGAGGGAGAAGAAAGTCAGCGGCGGTCAGCGGCATTAGCGGCAGAGCGTCCTGACATGGGTGGGATAGACGGAGGTGGCAGAGTTGTGTGTATGATGCGATGTGGTCATATGTAAGTGGTGCATGCCTACTAGAGACTGTGATTATCTGCAGAATAAGAGGATGACGTTGGTATGAGAGACGGCAACTACAACCAATGTATTCACAACGCGACTCGAATAGCTGGAGACGCCGAGAGGGCGCGTGTATGGGCTCGATAATGGATGATGGGGGAGTCGAATGTGGGCGCATCGTGACATAGTACAGGCACATGCGCAGGGAAGGATAGCGGGTGAGCATGCACGATAAAGTGCTGGTGCGCTGGCGGTGTGAGACAGGGCGCGTTGGAAGGAGTCGAGTAAGCTCTGGAGCGCACTGGCGAGGGAGGCGAGCATGGCGAAGAAGAGGAGGACGGCGAGGAAAGAGGTTCGCGGAGTGCCGGGCCGCCGCGGGGTGTTGGCTTCTGTGCCATAAGAAGCTAGCCTGATAGCGATCGAAGATCGTAGATGGACCGATCGAGATCGTAAGGGGTATTTATTGCAGCCAGCGCATAAATAATCATTCCTCTCTCTCCGATCTCCCCGCCCCCGCCTCCTCCTCCTCCTCCACCCCCACAGCATCCCGCACGAGCTACGTTGCAGACGCGCCGAGAGTTGAAGATGGGCATCGGCGGACGCGGTGGATATTCAGGAAAGGAAAGGAGCGAGGGCGAAGAGAAGGCGGTGGACGCTGTCACGCGGACGAGAGGAAGCTGGGAGGGTGAGAGAGTGAAGACGTCTTCGGCCGGCCACCCGCTCTCTCCTTCGACGCACACTACTCCCGCCCCCCTCGCCCTCGTCCTCCCCGCCGACGAGCACTCCGACTCGCTCTCCCACCCTCCTCGACCCCGCCACCTCCTCCCGTCAGCCCCTCCCCCCGCCCAGTCCGCTCCTCCCCAGCCCGAGCGCGCCCTCTCCCCCATCTCTATGCCCCTCTATCTCTCATACGCCTCCATGTCCCCCATACACTCGCTTCCCGTTGAGCTCCTCACTACCATATTCCAGCTCGGCGTCGACTCAGATCCTATTCCAGACGACCAAACTCGCGGCGAGCACACCTTCGAGGTCCTCGTCTCACACGTCTGCAGGCATTGGCGCCATGTAGCCCTCCACACGCCGCATCTCTGGACCACCGTCCACTTCCGCACGCTCGCGCACATGGCTCGTGGCGAAGTGTACCTCGCGCGGAACGCCCATTTACCTATCGACATCTACGTCGACACCTGCTCCGAGGACGACTACCATCTGCGCAAAGACCTCCTCTTCCGCGACCAGTTCCTCGCCGTATTCAACGTCGTCCTCCCTCACATCCACCGCTGGCGCGAGCTCCATCTCATCGTCGCCGACCTCGAGTGCAAATCCTTCGCCCGCCAAGTCCTCTCCAAATGCGGCACCGCCCCCGCCCTCCGCACCCTCCAGCTCTGGCACGTCATGAACTGGCAGACCTCCGAACGCCTCTTCAACCACATCGGCCCGCCCCCCGTCGTCGTCTTCGGCGGCGCGCTCCCCTCGCTCAAGCACATCATCCTCCAGGGCGTGAACCTCCCCTGGTCGCGCTCCCCCTTCCTCTGCAACCTCACCTCCGTCGAGTTCGCGCTCCACTCCGACAACGTCCGCATGCCCTTCGCGCTCTGGCGCGACATGCTCCGCGCCTCGCCCGCGCTCACTCGCCTCTCCCTCCTCTTCGCCGGCCCGCGCGCCTCCTCCTCCGGCACCTCCCCCGTTCCAGACGGCATCGAGTGGTGGGGCGCCGCGCCCCCGCCCCCAGACGCCGTCCTGCCCCCAGGCGCGCCGCTCCCGCCCTCGACGGACCCCGTGCAGCTCCTCCAGCTGCGCGAGGTGCAGCTGAACAACCTCGAGGCGGACTACCTCATCGCGCTCTTCCGCACGCTGCACGCGCCCGCCGTGCGCTCGCTCCACCTCGGCCTCGACTTCGACGACCAGGACTTCACGCCCTTCATCGAGTACCTCGCCGCGCCCCCAGGGCCGCACAAGCTCGCGAACGGCGCGGGTGCTGGCGCCGCGCGACCTCAGCCGAAGTTCCCGGTGCTGGAGAGCTTATCGGTGTCCGCGCTGAAGTGCACCGTGCCCAGCTGGCGCGCGCTCTTGGCGGTTTCGCCGAAACTCACGCGTCTGGAAGCAGACTTTACCCAGCTCAGCGAACACGCCTTCGATGTCCTCCTTGAGACCGTTCCAGAGCCACAAGACGCAGACGCGCGTCCCCCATCCCCGTCTGAGAGCGACGGCAAAGGCAAGGCGCGTGCAGATGCAACTGAGGCAAAGACGGTGCCCATCTTACCTAAACTGGAGAGCGTGCGCGTATCCGGCGTGGAGGGCAAGCAACTCTCGGAGCTCGCGACATTTCGACGCATGCACGGGTGCCGCATCCGCCGCTGGGAGATCGAGGAGGGCGCGCGGGACGAGCACTCGGAGGCGCTCGAGCAGGACGCTGAGGCGGCGAGCACGGAACTGCTCAAGCGGCGGGACGCGGAGGACCGCGAGGCCGGGCGCGCGTGCGAGCCGTGGCGCTGGGACGAGCCGCTCGAGAAGGTGGTGTGGTTCCGGGAGGAGGAGGAAGATGGGGAGGAGAGCGAGTTTGACGATGGGGAGGAGGGGTACGCAGAAGAGGAGGATGCAGACGGGGAGGGGGAGGGGGAGGGCGGAGGGGAGTGAGGCCTTGAGGACTGTACTGGATCTCCTTTACGGGTGCGTCGTCGCGGCCATCTCTATCTGTAGCTTTGTCGGTTCCGGGCCCCTGTGCGCTGTACAATCTATCATCCAGCGACGCGCGACGCGGCGTCTCACAAGTTGCGCGATGTATAACGACAACAAACGCGGTCAGCACCTCAATATGCCCGCCTGTATGCTCACATGTGAATGCCAAGAACGCGTGCTCCGAGAGCGGTGAGCATTGGATCGAATTATACAGATATACTGTTCTAGGACCACTACCGCGTAGGCGAGCCAGCCCTACTCTAAGGAGGCTCTAAGCCTTCTTCTGGCCGCCCTCTATCCTTAACCGCGCCTGCTCCAACGCACGGTATACGTCCGCCGCGAACGTCGAGTCCTCCGGGAGATCGAGCAGTTTCTCCAACTCAGGAACGGCTTCTTTCGCGAGCAGTAGCCGCGGCGCGTCCTCTACGGCCGCGTCGCCTGCGTCGGGCTGCGACGAGTGCTCCGACGGAGGCGGGTGGGCTCTAGAGCTCTGCTCGGGCTCAGGCGCAGCGAGCGGCTTCGGCGCGTACTTTGCGTATATCGCGTCGAGCTCGGGGCTCGCCTGTGGGACAATTGCGCCCTGCTTGAGGAAGCCCTCGAGGTAGTGCGAGGCCTTGTATGCTGTACGCGAGAGGCGAAGTACACATCAGAACGTCAAGAGGGCGTGCGCGAAGCGTGCGTACCTCGCCAGTGCGACCACGAGCGCCAGATGCAGAAGAAGAACGGGAAGTTCGGTATGATGGCTGTGGGGCGTGATTAGCATTCTGCACTCTCCGACATCGTGGGTAGAGAAAGGACTGACGGATGATCGCGAAGGGCGCGGTCAGCGGGGAGATGGCGAGCCAGAAGATGGCGCCCTTTCTATGGCGCGGGGTGCGCTTCTCGACGACCGTGCGGAGGTGTGGGAGCGGGGACGCGCACACCGAGGGCGGGTAGGTGAGTGGGACCTGCAGGACCGACGAGGCGAGGTTAGGCGAGGCGGTGGTTGGGGAGGAGCGGCTACGTCAATGAATTGGCACGACGTAGAAGACACGGGTGAAAAGCACAAACCACGCTGTTCGCCACTTTTTCTGTCCCGCTCGGGTGGACGATGCTCGCGAGCCGAGGACCGAGGGAGGGGTCGAGCGACTTGAGCGCGAGCTCTTCGAATTCGAGACGGTCGATCAAACGTTCGCCGTACAGGAAGGATCTCCGCTGCACATGACAGACAGAAGTGTGAGCTTAGGCGGAGAACAGAGGACCCGTGCACGCAAGCTGCACGCACGGGTCGAGACACATGCGCACCTTCCAGTTGCCCTCAGGCGCCTTCCCGAACCCGGCCCAGATATCCGAGGCCTTCGCGACGATGCGCTTCGTCCACGTTATCGTATGTGTGGTATCTGGGGGCGTCACGAAGTGGTAGTACGTGAGGTGCTCCGTGGGCCTGCCGTGGACAGGTTTGCTGGGCGTTGCGAGAGGGAGCGCGATGATGCGCATCGAGCGCGTCGCGTTTCGCGCTATCATGGTTGCGTGCATGGCGCGATGACACGGGCTTCTCTACCGTTTCGGCGTCGTGAGAGTATTATGGGGAGGTAGAGCAGGTCGTAGAGGAGCTTGAGAGGGGGTGGTAAAGAGACAGAACGGGACAGGCGTTGGGAAGGAATCCTCGGGAAAGTAGCGCGCGGCGCGACGGCGCGTCATGCCCCAATTTAAATATCTCACGTAGCGCCCACGTGTGGCATGTACATACTCCACCACAACTCTCCCAGGCTCTTCCTTCCTACGCACTGCTAGCAGACCTACGTAGACTCGCTGTCATAGTTCAAACTCCCACCTCCATTCACCGCTTTCCTCTATATATCCTGACATACACACTACAGCTGACTCATTGCAACTGGCACCCGCATGGTGCTCCCGTCGACGAGAATGCCAATCCTCCTACATGGTCGCCACGGCCACCTCCTTTGTCTGCATCATGGCCGCGGGGACGTACCTCCTACATCTCCGAGTTTAACTCTGGGGTATGAACCACTGTGCTTGCGTCTCAAATATGAACTGCGGGCAAAGTGATTCGGAGATGATTCAGGCGGAAATGGCATACGGCTCTCTCGGGACAGCACAGCCTGTTATTCCGAGAAGTCTTATGAATTTCATGAATACCAGTGATTTGATCCTCTTCTCGACAACAGCTTCCCGTATGCCGTGGTCTCAGACGGACGCACCAGATCTCAACATTCAATGAAAAGGGTGCGACGAATCGAGGCACCGCATAGGCCCGGCTCTCCACCCCCACCTCATTCACGGGGCAACATCGCGATAGGGCATGAGCGGAGAGACATGCAGGAAGGAGAAGGAGAGCAAGCCAGCCACTCTAACAATCTAGCGGCGCGACCTCGATAGCTTGTCGATAGCTGTCTGACAGCAGAGGAGGCGTCTCGCTCGGTTGGTCCAACCTAGACACTGAATGCATTTCGAACAGTAGTTGACCGCCTAGCTATCATTGCACCTCTGTCCCGTCGATGTATTCGCGGAAGGACATACGGTGTAATAGCCCGGTGATCCGAACGTCAAGCCAATATCGGGACCGAGCAGCAGTTTGACGATGCTCACCATCCGAACCCTACGAAGCACGAGACATGTGCATGCTGCGCTGTTGGTGAACCTCGGGGGTGATGTCGATTTGAATGTGCGTCGCCCATCCGCAGCACAGAGTTTGGCACAACTGCGGGCGAACCGCATGGCGTACTTCGGATCTGACATGTGTACTGCGGCGGAGTGAGATATCAGTGCGGCGAAGCACTGTTGTCGAGGTTCTGTCGATAATCAAGTCTATAGTAATAGTATGTGGGTGTAAGTATACGCAAAGATAAATGCGGGGAACATCCTAGCATACCTTCGTAGAGTCTTTGCTGAACAACACAAAAAAACAGGCACCGGAAATTAACGCGGGAATGCTGGTGCAAAGAAGTATCCGCTGTACTTACCCTCTTCGATTCCGTGTAGCCTCAGGCTCCCACGGCGGCCATCCACGCCCCCTCTAGCGAAGCTGATGGTGGTGGTTGATTCGCCGCAGTCCGAGGTCGAACGAGGTCGAACTTCGAGGACAGGCTGCGCAAACTGCGCCGCGTCCCAATGCATAAAATACACAAGGACGCTACATACGCAGTCAAACAGCAGCACACGCACCAGTGACTCGTGTACCTCTGTCTCCTTGACTCAACAGAACTTCTGCACACTGCAGAAATCCCGAGTCAGCCGATTGTGAGTACTTGGCCTCAGCACCTATGACGACAACAGGCTGACTTAGCATTGCAGGACGAAATCGAGGCCATATTGCCCACCGTGTTGCTACTCAGCGACTCCAAACCGCGGCCCACATCGCCGCTTACTGACAACATGACCACCCCCACAAAGCAAGAAGAGTGGCAGCAAGACGTCGCTGCTGCCGCCGCCGCCACGGACCCCGCCAACCTCCCCGAATACACCTTCCTCCCGCCCAGCCCCTCCGCATCCTCGCCCCCAACCGCCCGCACCTCCACTTTACCCCTCTCATCCTCAGCGGAGGCCGCAAGTACTGCGTCCTCGTCAGACGATGGGCGGCCGCGGAGCGAGGGCCGGCGCATCGTGCGTGCAATCATGCGCGGGCTGGCCGCGATCGTGCTTCCCCCGGTCGTCGTAGCGGGCGCGGCCGTCGCGGCGGGGTTCGCGGTGATCTACGGGATGGGGAAGCTGCTGGAGGGCATCGGGCGCGGGCTCGCGGCGGGCCCGGAGGCGCTGTACAGGGTGTGTGCGGGGAAGAGGGTGCGTGCGGCGTGGCGGGCGGTGAGGGGGAAGAAGGCGCGGGTGGAGGTCGAGGCGGGGGCGATTGCCATTTGAGCGGGAAGGATGGGCGCAAGTGGGGGTGCAGGTGTAGCGACAGAGGAAGTTGGACGCTGAATTCGGAGGAGATGTTTGTAATCCATGGTCTGAGACATTTATCAGTTTACGCATGCCGCTACGATATATGCGAACATATATCCATCTCGGGCGTGGACGATGATGACTTTGAAGAGGCGCGCAGCTCTTTCAGCCTGTGGAAGGCCCATGACTAGATATCGCTCGTCCGTCTGATGTCCACTTTTCTCATGATAGACAACAAATCTCCAACTCGAGGATGGTGCTATGACGTACACTCGGCGAGGCTACTAAACCTTTGTAAGGTGTCAGTACTTAATTACGCCCATATCAAGCAACACTGCTACTTACCGGCAACGTACTTGAACTTGCGCCACCTGTCCTCTACTCCCGAAGCACGTCTTCCATATATCCCGCCACTCGGAAACCCATGCCTCTAATGAGAAGACATATTGCTGAACTCGCCGTGGGTAGCAGTGCGTCCATCGGGCGGTAAAGGCAGAAGAAGCCAAGGTATGCTCTGGCGCTTCAGTGTGCTGATTCCGCGTCAGTGAACGTTATGTACACGCTTCGAGTGGCATCCATCGACGAGCGGCCATAGTCCCGCACTATGGCCGTGAGTTGCTATATCGTGGGCTGCGAACCATGGTTGCCGGTGGGTGCTTTGGGCGATGCCCGCCTGCGTGCGGAAGCCGAGGACGGAAGGCGGCCTCTTGAACAGCGTCTGTTAGGACCCACAGAGGGCGCGTTTGTTACGAAGGGTGGTCCGCGGATGCGAGACAGCATGCCTGGATGCTGGCACACGGGGGACTTGAGCCTGAGAGCACGCTGAGCCCCGCAGGATCCCGCTGAGCATAGGAAAGTCTTCTTGGCCGAGCCGAACAAGCATCGTTGACGATGAGACGTGCTCGGCGACCTCCGGTGCCTGCAGCCTGCGCGCTCGCTCGCCAGACTCCGTCTACATAGACTCCGTTGACGAGTCGGCATGAGCGGGATCGGCAACGCACATCCCGCCGGCCTCGGCATTCCCCCGCAGCAAGTGGCCACAACAAGCTACGGAGAATACCGCGGCCAGAACGCAGAACCTAAAGCTCGAGCGCACACCGGGCAGACGGAGCCTACTGTCTGTGTGCGCGGGCGAGTAACTCTCATTGTGCTTGGAAGCCGTACCGCGGGCGGCGTCATGTCGCACGAACTTGAAGTAGACATGTCGTCCCCTCGGAGCGGAAGCATACGCCTGCAATCTGAGGATGCGCGACTTCAATCTTATGTGCTGGATGGATGGGCGGATAGAAGGCACGTCCTGACGTACCAAATGCCAAGGAGACTTGAGCCTGAGCGTACACCCAACCTCAGTGCAGGGTCCTGCTCTGAACATAAGAAAGTCTTCCCGGTCGAGCCGAACAAAGCGATGGGACGTGTTCGGCGTCGTCCGGTACCTACATTAGTGCGTTCTCCCGCTAGATACCGTTCGCGCGGACTCGGTCGGCATGCGCGGGGTCGGAAACGCAGCATCCAGCCTGCCGCGGAGTTCCCCAGCAGCGAGCCGGCGGCCGGCAGCCACCCCTCGCCACGGAGAACACCGCAGCCAAAACTGAGAACGCGAAGGAAGACCAAGCAGACGGAAACTGCTGTCCGTGGTCGCGAGCAACTCTCGTTTTATTTGCATGGAAGCCGTGCGCTAGTTTCCGCACCGCGGGCGGCCTCATGTCGCAAGAAGCGGACACCCCGTCCCCCAGAGGCGGTAGCGTACGCCTGCGATCTGAGGATGCGCGACGTTAATTCTGTCTGCTCGACAGTGGAAGGGCGAATAAAGCCCGGACGTGACTGACGTACCAAATGCAAATAGCGCCTGCCAACGCCCTATTCTGAACTAGCCGGTCCACACGGCTGCCCAACAAGACTCGGGCTTGCGACACTGACAACAAGTCCCGGCGAGCTGCGTCCACGTACAAGAAGCGCGTCCGGCGGCAATGATCGTGCTTCGCGGCTTTTACCAGTGGTGTATGCATGGCCGTGCGAGCGCGCCCCCCGACGCTGACGATGTCGCGATCAGGGGCAGGGCAGGCACTCAGGCAAACATAGACACTATAGGTCGAGAGAAGAAACCTTTGTGGCGTTCGGGGAAGCACGTATCAATGAACGTGCGAGCGCTGCACAGATTTGGACGGGTGCAGTGCGAGCGTTGGGCTGCGCTTCGCGATGGACGCGTGCGACGCTGTGTGCTGGCCGGGTGCGTCATTGGGCCTTCGCCGAGCGGAATTGCCGGAGGGCTCCTTCTGGGGCTCGTCATGCGAGTCGTCACTTGACTTCTGTGCATAGAGTGTATTTGGACCTGGGGGTGGGGACTGCGTCAGTGGTTCGTGGATGATGTACTGCGGGAATTGAGACGAAGACGGACGTATTCCCGAGATTGATGTTCGACATTTCAGAGAGGCTCTGCGTTCTGAGTCTCGAGCAGCGCGACTGTAGATCCGTGGCCTCGGTGTATCTGTACGACGAGTTAGGCGGTTGGGAATCTAACTTGGTGCAACACACTCACGAGATTTCTCGGGCGGCACCGGGTCCTACCATGCATAGTAAGAACCAATCTGCACAAGAACGACATGGTCGAGGTAGAAGTTCGAGGCCGGTGCCCGCGGAGGTTGTCGACGATACTGAGCTGGCTGATCTGTCGCCACACGCCGTAGCTCGCCCCGACGCTCGATCAACGCGTAAACGTCGCGCGACGCGATAAACGTCCGCCCATCGAGTTGCCGACCGGGACTTGTGCCTCCTTCGGGCTTCCGCATGTCCCTGCGCGCGTGCGTTTAGGACGTGTGGTGAGTCTTGGAAGGCAGACACGGAATCGCGGCCGGCCGGGTAGGCTGTGTGGCGGCGCATCGACACGCGCCGGACCGCGGTGCGCCAGCACACAGCAAGTTTGGAAAGTCGACGGTGCGGGCGGGGTATGTCAGAGAGGAGAAGCGAAGCAAGAGAGAAGGCTGCGTTGGCGGCTGGCTGACGTCGGCGTCCGTCCCGTGCTCGATCCTCTCCTCCCACGGCCCGGCTCACCCGCGACGTCACCAACTCATGTAGCAGCAAGTATAGCAGAGCACTGGAACGGAATTCCGCTGAATATTAGCTGCAAACGGCCGACATATTGGAAGAGGAGGATGAGGGCACTACGCCCGCGTCCGATCACGATCTGATCGCGCTATGTTCAGATCTGGTGGTTGAGATCTGGCCGGCGGCATAGGGCGGCATACACGCACACATACCACTCCCACCACGCAACTACCCGACGCCTCTCTCAAAACGCCGCGACCTGCATGCGCCGTGTGCTTATATATATCGACACCAACACCCTCAAGCCACCGCCATAAATACGCCGCCAAGAGCGAGCTGAAGTTCATTGCCAAGCGAGTGGTACACCGTTGGGATCGTGTGTATCCCATATCGTACGCCTGACTGCCCTTGGCGAGCTGAGATGCGCCACAAAAGCTTACTTGCCACCCGAACCCTCGCCGCTCTTCTTCATGAATAGGTGCAACGCGTCCGGCTCGACACGACACCGTTCGCCGCCTTGATCCTCGCCCTGCAGATGTGGACACAGCGCGGCCAGCACTGCCCCTGCATGAATTATGGGATGGCCAGGTGCGTCGACCATATCCCACTCTAATCTGCGACCCAGGCTGCCCATGTCCTCGGATATGCGGGCGCCGCTGAGCGGTCGTGATGCGTGGTGCCGTGAGAGGAGACGGGTTCGGGCCCAGGGCTGGCGTCGTTCGCAGCCGATGCATCGTGCACGACGTCGCTATCTCCGGTCCCGGGACGGGGAACCCACGCCCACGGTGGATGTGTTGTTACGAGGGCACGAAATATCGCCGGAGGTTGTACACGACGGAGCTCGGAGTGGCTTGATAGGCACGTGGAGGCTCGCGACCGGCGCAGCGGGGCTGCGTCTCGACCGTCAAACGTCACGCAGCGGCATGCCCGTCTCGCGCGGACAAGAAGAGCTGCAGCGCCGTACACGGGTCGTCTTGGCAGACGAGTCTTAACGAATTCGAATGCGTAGGGGAGCCTGTACGGAGGCGAAGGGGCAGATCTGCGGGCAGGGCGAGTGTCGATCGGTGCGCGTCCGGCAGATGGCGAGTGGGCGAGGTTGCGGATCGCAGTCTCCCATCGCACCCGCTCTCCCCTT
Source organism: Trametes pubescens (assembly GCA_001895945.1). Taxonomy (NCBI): domain Eukaryota; kingdom Fungi; phylum Basidiomycota; class Agaricomycetes; order Polyporales; family Polyporaceae; genus Trametes; species Trametes pubescens. The sequence goes on along the minus strand of MNAD01000447.1, from coordinate 173,940 downwards.
CGAGCCCTCCAGCCTGCCCTCCCTCTTCTCCGCGGCCTTTCTCCGCGGCCTCCCTCGGCGGCGCCGTCTGTGCACCGTGCCCGGGTCGTGCGCGCTCGGAGAACGCCACCGGGCGGGGTGGGCGGTCGAGGGAGAAGGCGGGCTGGGCGTGGCTGCGAAGCTGGAATTCGAGGGCGTGCGGACGGAGGAGGTTCACGTCGCGTCGGAGAGAGATTCCGCGGTGGAAGTTGGCGACATGTGCACGAATATCCTCCCCTGTTTTCGATCGCAGCCGTCCCCGAGCTTATAACGGGCCCTCCCTCCGACACTCCTCCCCTCCTCACTTTCGCTCTCCTCTGTCCTACCCCGCGTCCACCCTGTCCGCGATGTCCCTCGTCCGCGCGCCCCTCATCCTGCTCCACGCCATCCTCTACCAGCTCGCGAGCACCCCGCCGAACAAGACGCCGCCAAAGGGTCGCTACGACAGCACCGAGGCGCCCTGGATTCGCATCGCACCGCTCATATTCAAGGTCAGTCGTTGCCCTCCCTGATCGCTCCCGGCGCTTCTGTGCCTGCGCATGGAGGGAGACCGACCCCGAGCTGGGGCCTTCTGCGCACCGGACGCGTGCTTCGCGTCGCTGTCTATCGCAGCGCCCACGGCCACGGTTGTCGAACATGTCCGACGACGTCTCTCGTCCGCGTCCCGCCCTTCGCCCGTTCATTCTATCACGCCTTCGTTCATTCATTTCCCCCCTCACCGCCACCTAAACGCCCGCCCTTGCTAACCCCGCCCGTTCCCACCAGATCCAGCAGCCGCTCGTCTGGCTCTGCACCCTCGCCGACATCCTCCTCATCCTCTCCCACCACCTCCCCGCCCCCGCCCTCCAGACCGCCACCCACGCCGTCCTCTGCCCCTCCGCGCCCGCCGCAGCCGCGCCCTTGATCCGCCCCACCCTCCCCTTCCTCACCGGGCTCGCGCTCGTCGCCGCCGGCACCCTCCTCCGCCTGGCGTGCTACCGCTCGCTCGGGCCCTTCTTCACCTTCGACCTCGCGCTCCTTCCCAAGCACCAGCTCGTCACCTCGGGCCCGTACCAGTTCGTGCGCCACCCGGCGTACGCGGGCTCCCTGCTCATCCTCGCGGGCCTGGGGTTCGCCGACCTGTCGCCTGGCGGGTGGATCGCGGAGTGCGTGAGCGCGCAGGGCCGCCCGACGATGCGCACCGCGCTGCCGTGGGCGTGGGCCGCGTTCGCGGTGTGGTACGCGTGGTGGCTCGCGGTCGGCGTGCGGCGCGCGCGCATGGAGGACGCCGCGCTCAAGAAGGAGTTCAAGGGGCAGTGGGACGAGTACGCGCGCCGCGTGCCGTGGTGGTTCGTCCCCGGGCTGGCGTGAGTGTAGGGGACGGAGATAGACACAGTGCCCATACCATATGCAAATGTATAGTATTTATCCTGCGTGGCTCTTTAGATACGATGGCGATTCATACCCACTTGTACTATTAGCATGCACGCGCTCATGATACATGTCGTTCTTCCTTTGCTCTCAATACGCTACTATTACGCGACTGCAATCGGCCGAGCTGCATTAGCCTCCGGGCCCGCCCTCGCTCGCGCCTCCTCGAGCCTGCGTTTCTCCTCCTGGATCATGACCGCCTCGCGCAGCACGCGCTCGGGCACGACGCGCTTCCGCTCGCCCGTCCGCTTGAACTCGAACCGGTCAACGCCCAGCGCCTGCAATGTCTTGCGCTCCACGAGACTGTACTCGTCCGGGTCCCCGCGCGCGAACTCGAACGGCGCGCGCAGCTCGACGCGCGGGTTCGTGATCACGCGCGGCACGCGGAGCCGGTTCGGCGACGCCGTGTGCAGCATGAGCGGGTGCAGGAGCACGACGTCGCCGACCTGCGCCGTGAGCTCGACGAACTGCTCACACTGCGCGGCCGCGGCGGGGTGCGCGTAGTAGGCGGGGTCGGCGGCGGGCGTGGGGGCGGTGCTGGTCGCGGGCCAGAACGCGAGGTTCCCGCCGTAGACGCCCTCGGGATGCGCGGCGAGGTAGCGCGCGGCGCGCGCGATGCCGTCGGGCGCGATGTAGGTGGCGCCGCCGCCGGGCGCGATGTCGGAGAAGACGGGGATGACGAGGAGCGCCTGCTCGGGCGAGTCGAGGAAGTGCACGAAGAAGTCGCCGTCGACGTGCCAGTTGTCGAGCGTGCGCGGGTCGGGCGCGGGCGCGCCGGCGGAGGCGGGCGAGCCGAAGTTGACGATGAAGGAGTCGCCCCAGGCGCTGCTCTCCGCGTCGACGCGCTCTTCGCCGCCAAGCAGCTCGGTCATGACGCCCCAGACCTGCGGGAAGGAAGACAATTAGCCTCGCGGACACGCCTCACGTAAAGAAAAGCACCCACCCTAGGCGCGAAGGTTGCGACGGGCTCGTGGATGTGGGCCGGCATGTGAATGCGCTCTCGGTCGCGCGGCCAGGTCTCCTTGTCGTTGGGGTCTATCCCGAGGCGAACCCACATGTCGCGCGTGAACTCGGCTGCCTTCTCACGGGAAAACGCCTGCTTCACGATGAGGTACCCGTTCGCCATGAAGAACGCGATCTCGTCCTCTGTCAGTAGTCAGCATGAGGTCATGCGCGTGCGGCAGCTCAGCGGCCGCTGCCCCAAGCGACGCGTATTGTGGGGTGGGCATCGGGTCCGACGTTGTCCAGACCGTCGGGTAGCACAACGACACATGGGGAGCAGCGGAACCGACAAGGAAACAGGCACTCACCCGTGAGGTGCTTGTATTCCTTCACCATGGTCGCTGTTGCTCGATTTCTATTTCAAAGAGAGAGAACTATCAGCCTGGAGTACGCAGCCTGGACAAGCTCTGCCGCCGATGAAATGACGACGCGTCGCTCGGTATATATACGCGGCGTATCGTCGGCGCACACTCGTGCACGGTCAGCTGCCTGCGTCGCTCCTCGCACGCGTACTCGAAGACGCGCAGCTATCTTAGCAGCTCCGACCGAGGGTGGGAAGCTGGTTGGTAAGAGCTGGGAACTTTTGACATCGTAGCTCGCCGTAGACTGTAAGATCATGGTTGCGGCTACAGCATCGACAGTAGGAAGGCAAGGCATATGAGTGGCCAGCAGACCGGCTGCGTAGCACGTTTTGATTCAAAGGGCGATAAAAGTGCTGAGCGCAGCCGTCTGCAGACCCCAGATAGACGATCGCGATGACCGGTTGCAATTCCAAAGCGAGGGGGGTGATCCAGACGCAATAGAGCTAGGCGCTATAGTTAAGCGGCAGCGCGTAACAGAGCCCAGAGCTAGGAACCGTAGATTCATAGAAGAGGCCTGTGTATGCAACGCTGGGAATGGCGTGGGGTCAAGGGCAATGTCGACTCCAAGGATACGGAGGCGAAGCTCACGCGCCCCTCTAGGAAGTCGAAGCCGGCGCGAGCTGGGTGCAATACAGATAAGTATCGGCAGACGAAAGAGGCGACGGAATAGACGATGCATTGTACACGGGTTGCGAGGGAGAAAAGTAGGTTTACATGCTTAGTTGGGTGGCGAAAGCTGCGACGAGATCCTGGACAAATCATACCTGCGACGACCGTCATGACCGGTTACAGATAATCGGATATCCACGATACGCACCTGAACTGCACTATTACTGAGTAAGGGCTACCTACGGGCCCGTGCCTGCCGACTTCTTCAACATAGAGTCATCGAACGGGTCTCCGAATTCTAGCGTCAAGATAATGAGCACCCGCCACTGGATCCCCAATCCCCAGCCAACCAGACCAGAACTCACGGTTCCTCAGCTGCTCAACCAGCGACGTATCCACAAGCTCGTCCTTCTGCATCCGCACCTGCGGCCCCCCGCCCATCGCGTCCCACAGGCTGGAACTCTGCCCGCCGCGGGGGTCCTTGCGGCGCGCCTTGGGCTCACGCGCGCCGTCCCCGCCGCCGAACTGCCCAGGCCGCCCGTATCGCTTCGTCGACGACGCCTGGAAGACGTCACGATCCTTGAAGTTGCCGAATCCGGCGCCGGTGTGTATGAAGGAGTCGGGCCCGGCGCTCTCCATAGCGAGGTCGTCGTCGGCCCCCGTCATGTGGGGTGGCGAGTCGCCGGAGGAGTCAGATGAGGATGCTCTGTCCATCGTAGCTAATGCGTGTGTGTCTAGTCAGCAGAAGTTGTGGTTCTGGATGGCGAGAGGAGCCCGATGATGAGTGGCGAGAGGGCAAGAGGAGGACGAGGATACGCGCGCTGCCCGACGCGCCGCCACTTGAGCGTCTATACCCGTGCTAGACTATACATGGCAAGTGACGTGGTTGAGAGCACACCATGGGAATACCGCAGTACAGCATTGAAATTGAGATTGAACGGCGGATACAACAGCAGTCCACAACAGCAGTGCCTATAAGCAAAAACGTACATGCCAGTCTCGTACACAGTCATGATCAAATGACATCAAGATCGTAGGCATGCTCTCTCGTTCTAAGCAAGAGCAGCGAAGCCGACCGCGTTCTGGTCGACAGAGAAAGCGGTGTAAACATTCTTCATGAAGCTGCGCGGAACCGTGTGAGCAAGTGGTCGTTCCAGAGCGACAATTTACTCACGTATCGCCGAGGAGCCAGACGTTGCTGGGCTGGTTGAGATCGACGACCGTGAGAGCACCCGCGCAATCGTTGCCGCTGACTTGGCCGAGGTTGAAGCTATGTCTGAGGTTAGCGCACTACAGCGCCTTCGTCAGAACCGGGACAGGCTCACTCGTTCTCGTCGATATCCCACGTCTTTCCGCCCCAGTTGAACGACACCTGCGGTGCCTGGTCGCACGGGAAGGTATACACCTGATAATGGTCGTTAAATCCCGATCCGGGGATGTTGCCGTAGAACGCATCAACGGCGCTCTGCGCCCCTCCCATGAGCGTTGTGCCCGAGTCGATGATCGTCTGGATGTTCGACGCGGTGGTGCGCCCGTTAAGCAGCGCCTTGCCGCCGCCGATTTGCCAGAACCCGTTGTTCTTCGCGATGGGGTGGTACTCGAGCGAGCCTGAGAAGAGACGCGAGTTCGTCCCGCCGATGTACAGCTCAGAGCCGGAAGAGGCGAGCTTGAAGCCGAAGACACTCTCGGGTACAACGCCCTGCTTCACGGCGCTGACGAAGAAGGGGTCCTGCAAAGGATGCGGCGTCAGATGATGGAGTCACGATTATGGATGGATACGTACGTGACCGAGTTCAGAGATGGAGGTGAGCGCGAGGCCCATGAGACCGCCAGCAGGGTCTTGAGTGAACTCAGAGGACTCCGAGGTTACGCCAGAAAGGTATTGGTTAGTGACGGTGACGCCTCCCGCGGTTACTATGCGGGCGGTTCCTCAGCTCCGACTCTACAGAAGCGCACTTATTGGGCGAGTGACTTACCGGTGTCGGTGAAGACGGAGCCGCTGGCAGTGGAGCCATCGCCGTACTCGATGGAGAACGAACCGCGCTCGGACTGGCTGGTCGACGAGCGGGAAGGGTTGTACTGCTTGTGGCCCTTACAGCTCGAGCAGCTAGAGGACGGCACCCAGAGGTCGGCAGATCCGGTGTCGAAGTCGACATTGAAGGTCTGCGCAGGGGAGCCAATGCTAATCGTGCCCGTCCACTCCAGGTCGTCCTCCTGGTCGGTCAGCGAGATACCGGCACGCTTAGCGAGCTTGGACGTGTCGACACCCGGGTAGAGCTCCTGGAACTTAGCGCCGCCGATATTATGTTCGAGGTTGACCAGGTTCTGCCGGTGCTTGCTGAAGCACGGACAACGATCGCGTGAGTAGTATGTAAGGTGATGAACCAACGCACGACGTACTTCTCGAGCTTCAGACGGGCAGCGACGGCCTTCTCGCCGTTGAACGTCCCGTTGGGATGGGTCAGCGAGCCACGCTTGGTGAGAGCGATGGCAATACCCCCGTCTTGTGTAATCGGGTTTGCAGAGACAACGAGGGCGAGAGCAACAGTAAACAGAGCAGACTTGCAGAACATCTTGGGTGGTGTAGACGTGGAGGTTGGGGAGTGACCGTGGAGTCGAGGGGTGCGCTGGCAGACCAGTAGAGAACAGGAGAGCTCCTGATGGAGGTTGGGAGGGTCATCCCACACTTCTTATACTCAGCCGGGATGGAGTCCACCATGTGCTGCCGTCGGAGTTGGTCGTCGCATCTGAATAGGAAACCCGGAGGACCATGAGGTCTACATGGGTTAGACGAGATCGCAACCGCATTCGGCCGTCTTCGTGAGCGGAAGCATGAAAGATACGAGTGTTACATGGCGCTGATTACTGAGGGCGTCTGCAACAAGTCCATGCGACCCGGTCGTTAGTGATCACGAACTAGCATATAGGTCTCAGTGAATTACACACTTCTTGCGTACGAAAATGGATTCGGGCCTCCCTAAACGTACTGAATGCGAAGAATGTGAGCGAGCTATCCTCAGGCGTGCGAGATGGCTGGAAGAACTGTACCTAATGTCGCTCTTTATCAATTGTGAACACATCGTTCCCAACTGGTGACTGCACGGCTGAGATGATGTGCCATCACCCGCACCGACGACGATGCAGCGTATTTTTGGCACATCGCGCTTAGAGGCGCGGAGAGTGAGCGGCGATATGGAAATCGAAGCCTTGTCCTCGACATCTTGACCGTACAATGTGTCGTAAGAGGCATCGGGAGACGTCGAGCACCGCTCGCATCCTGCAGCGATGACGAGCTGAGATCGTCAGCTGGACTGCGACTCATGTGGTGCTTGACATAGCGCTCGGTCGCCTGCAATGTGCGACCAGCGTATATGAAATGCGCCAACAAATAGATGATGCATACCGTTCTCAGCATCTGCTCGCTGTCCGTGGTCATCGCACCGGTACCGGTGGCCAGCAGTTACGGACGTGGGAGGGTGGCATTATCTCTTCGACGGATGCACCATCATGCGGGTGCCAGTTGCAATGAGTCACTGGCTGTAGTATGTATGTCAGGATATATCAAGGAAAGCCGTGAATGCAGAGGGGATTTTGAACTATCACCGAGTCTACGTACTTAGGTCTGCGCAGGAGGAGGGAGAAAAGTTGTGGTAGAGTATGTGTGCGACACGTGGGCGCTACGCGAGACAATTTGGGGCATGTGCATGACGCGCCGTCGCGCCGCGCGCCACTTTCCCGAGGATTCCTTCCCAACGCCTGTCCCGTTCTGTCTCTCTACCACCCCTTCTCAGGCTCCTCTACGACCTGCTCTGCCTCCCCATAATACTCGCACGACGCCGAGACGATAGAGAAGTTCGTGTCATCGCGCCATGCACGCAACTATGTATGATATCGCGAAACGCGACGCGCTCGATGCACATCATCGCGCTCCCTCTCGCAACTCCCAGCAAACCTGTCCACGGTAGGCTGACGGAGCACCTCGCGTACTACCACTTCGTGACGCCCCCAGATACCACACATACGATACCGTGGACGAAGCGCATCGTCGCGAAGGCCTCGGATATCTGGGCCGGGTTCGTGAAGGCGCCTGAGGATGACTGTAAGGCGCGTATGTGTCTCGACCCGTGCACGCAAGGGAGCTTGCATGCACGGGTCCTTTGTACTTCGCCTAAGCTCACACTTATGTCCGTCATGTGCAGCGAAGATCCCTCTTGCACGGCGAACATTTGATCGACCGTCTCGAATTCGAAGAGCTCGCGCAAAACTCGCTCGACCCCTCGCTCGGACCTCGGCTCTCGAGCATCGCCCACCCGAATGGGACAGAAAAAAGTGGCAACCACCGCCTTACCTAACCTCACCCCGTTTGTCCTGCAGGTCCCACTCACCTACCCATCCTCGGTGTGGGTGGGAAATCACAGTACTGTTCAATTGAACGTTCGAGGAATTCGAGGTTGCCCTTAGAGTACGAAGCTATCCGAGTGTGACTGAACGCGACGCATAAGCACGTGTCGGAACGCATTCCGCCAATCGAGGAAGCAATGGGTAGCGGAATCTGTTCGTGTGAACTCTCTGAACTCTCAGGAGTTTATATAGTATCCTCCTTACCCATCGCCGACTGCCTCTCTGCCTCTCCCTCGAGCCAGCATGCCTACCGCACCGGTGGACGACAACGGCACGGTCCTCTACTTCGAAGACAGCGGCGCTCCTTCCGGGTCCACCGACTACACCACTCTTGTGCTCGTCCATGGCACATGTTTCCACAGTGGTAGGTTGCTACACTCTTCACCTGAATACAACACCTGATGCTCGGCATCGTACTACGCAGCGGTATACAGGCCTATGATACCGTTCGCTGCTGAGCGTAATCTACGCCTCGTGTTACTCAACCTCCGCGACTACCCCGGCTCTACATTGCTCTCTCCAGAGGATGTGAACGACCTGCGCGGCCCTAGCGAGGAAGCCCAAGCCCGGGCGATCGGCAACCGCGGTGTTGAGATCGCTGTGTTCTTATGTTGGTTCATAGAGTCCCAGCGCATCCCGCCGATCGACGAAGCGACAGGGACCGGCGGTCTTTCGCTCCTCTCATGGTCGGGCGGAAACTGTCCGGCCGCCGCTGTGTTCGCCCATGCAGATAAGCTCCCAGAGGAGACTCGCAGGTTGCTGGGCACGTATCTGCGGAGCTTCATTATGTATGGTGCGCGCCGCAGGCTTGAACTTCATAGCAATCAGGTTCTCATCCGGGAAATCCAGACCCCAGCGGCACCATTATCGGGCAACCACGCCCACCAGGGCTGACCGTCCTCCACCCACGTCCTCACGCCTCGCTAGATGATCAAGTTGCTGATATGGCACTCGCGGTCGGCTCGTACTATCCCCCATTCACGTTCCCCGACCACATTGACCCGCCGCCGATCTACGACCCTCCGCGTCGCGCTCTACACTTGGGTCCCGATCCGGTCGACGCAAAGCACACACCCACGACCTCACGGATGTCCCCAGAGGTCTTCCGCAGCATCACGAATCCCGCAATCATGGCGGAGAACCAGCACCTCATCTGGACGCTTAGCTACAACGTATACAAGGAAAACCTCCGGCGTTGCCTGTACGACTGTCGTGTCCTCGACGACGGGAGCGGGTCGCCGAAGAAGGTGTGGCCTAACCTACGTGTGCAGTACATCTGGTGCGACATGACGGCCGGGGACTGCGCGTGGGCGGCCGCGGTCATACACTCGCAATGGAATGCGGCAGATCCTGAGCATCGGAGGCGGGTGGAGTTCCACGAGCTGGAGGGGGCGAACCACTTCGTGGGTCATTTCGCGTTCGTCTTATATGTTATCGCGAGCTAAATATACTGCAGTATCACTGTGAAGAGCCAGAGAAGTTTGTAACGCTCTTAGCAGCATTAGTTTGAGATGGCTTGTAGCTACAACGGCCTGGCTTCGCTCTCCACCTCTGGTAGTAGTCTGGCGGTGTGGCAATATTTTCCATCTCCCGTGCATTGTAGTATGGTGGTTGTGATCAAAAGCTGTGGTCTCGGGTCAAGCGAAAAATAGTATTGCATACAGTGGATAGTACATTGAGCACAGCGACCTCCTTAAACAGCACTCGTTAACCTCGCTGCCCCCTCGCCGGCCTTTCTCCCAAAGACCGCTCCGCCAGTCAGTCCACTCCCGCCCGGATAGTTACCATAAAAGAGCCCGCCAACGAGTTCCCCAGTACAGAATAGCCCCCGTATCGGCTTCCCCGTCGCGTCAGACAACACTCCAGCGGTGTCGGGGTCGATAGCGAGCCCGCCAAACGTGAACGTGATGCCACACGCCACTTTCACCGCCAGGAACGGCGGCTTCTCGATGGGCAGCGCCCAGTTGGACTTCGGGAGCTCGAGCTTGAGCGTGCGCGACTGCGTCGACATCCCGTCCTTCACCGCCGGGTCCCATTCCTTCTCCGGGTGCTCCGCCCGGAATGCATGCACGGCCTCATTGTACCTCGCGACCGTCTGTACGAACGCCTCTCTGTCCTCCAGGCCCTTCCCCGCCAGCTTCTCCGCGAGCGCCTCGACGCTATCCGCAGTAATCCGCTCCACGACGTCGTCCGCATACTCCTCCTTCCTCAACCACCCCGCCACCTCCGCGTCCCACAGCTGAAACGCGACCCCGCCCGGCTGCGCGAGGATCGCGCGCCCGAACTTCGCGTACGTGTAGTTGCGGAAGTCCGCGCCCTCGTCGACGAACCGCGCCCCGCGCGCGTTCAGCATCAGGCCGAGCGGGTACCCGGACTTCGTGAATTGGTTGCTGAGCACGCGGTCGCCGCGGTCCGCGGGCGCGTTCGCGTCCCAGCACGTCGAGTGGCAGCCTGCGAAGTCGCCCGTGAGGCGGGCGCCGATGCGTTGCGCGAGGGCGAGGCCGTCGCCGGTATTGTAGGGGGTTCCGCGCACCTGCGAGACAGTCAGTGGGCGGCATCAAGCTGGAAGAGAAGTGATATGTGGTACCTTGGCACGCTCCCACTCCACACCGAGGTTTTTTCCGCGTAGGTCCTTGTTTGCCTCGAAGCCTCCACACGCTAAAATGACCGCGGGTGCACGCAATTTCACGGTGACGCCTTCCTTTTTGACGATTACACCTGCGATGGCATCTCCTTCGACAAGCAGCTCCGTCGCAGCGGTGTTGAACCACGTTTCCACCCCAGCTGCTTGTAGAGCAGCGCAGTGGGCCGCGATGAGGCCTTTCCCGCCGTCTTCGACGCTCAACACTAGGCCGCCCCAGAAAACGTGTCGGCCGTTGACCAGATATGCCTGGCGGTTGAACGACAGGATGAACGGGACCTTGGCGCGTTCCGCAAGCCACTGCACTGCACCGCGCGAGCCATCCACGACCGCCTTCACCACCAGCGGGTCGGACCGCCCGTTGCCCAGGCGCATGATATCGCGTGTGAAGTCCTCCGCCGTGTACGGGTCCATGTCGATATTCGCAGCCGCCTCCGCGGACACATTCTGGACGATCGGGAGTAGGTCCCGTACGCCGTGGTGGGTGGTGCGGTGCGCGCCCGCGGTGAAGAAGCCGTTGCCCCCGACCCACTCTGGGGGGCACTTGTCGATAATCAGCACACGCGCACAGCCCGCGTCGCGGGCGGAGAGCGCAGCGCAGCTGCCGGCGTGGCCTGATCCTACGACGATGCAGTCGTAGCGGTGCTCCTGCTCCTGCGCCTGCTGCGGGTTTGCGTCGGCGGACATTGGCAGTGGGAGTAGGGTGGGCGGGCGGTGGGACGTTCATTTCGGCTGGTTGGAGGGTGTGGGTGCAGATATACATCGTTGGGCCGCAAGTTCCAATCATAGGCTAGTCATGGGGCAAACCGGCGACGAGGAGGCATCGGCCGGCGGGAGGCCAATCATGCGTTCTCAAGGACATTGAGTTCTTGAACTGCGCTGTGCCTGGATAAATCAGCTGGAATTAAGTGTCTAGAGCAGACCGCACCAGGAAGTCTGGACGGAGCGTTCGCGCGAGTTGGTGGTTCAGACGAACGCCTCGCGGATTCCGACTCCGACGGAGGAGACCACGTAGGCGCCAAAACATCTCCTCTCGGTCCGCTCCGTAATCTCGACGAACTGTATGGACGATCCTCTGCTCACTCGGGCTCTTGCACTCCTCACTCTAGCTCGGAGACTATCAAGCTGACACCTATCGGCGGTATTTCATTTACCGGTCCCAGCTACTCTGGTCATGCTGAACTTGGAAGAGACCGCACTGGGTACCCTCCTGACCCCACATACGGTCCGGGGCTCCGCATCCGGGGCACTGGCCTCAACAGCCCTCAAGTACCAAATCGACGGGGAGGACGACTTGTATCGCTCGCTACCTCTCCTGGGCTCTCTGAAACTGTCTAGAGAACACTACGCGCGGTCTCGCCACTTTGCTTTACCGCTCCTAGCCGACTAGAACTATGACTGAACATATGCGTCTCAACAAGATCTTCGACCTTACCGGTCGGATCGCGCTCGTAACGGGCGGTGGCACAGGCATTGGCTGGCAGATCGCGCTCGGTCTGGCGGAGAATGGCGCGAAGGTGTACATTACAGGGCGGCGGCAGGAGGTCCTCGAGAAATCGGCGAGCACCTTTGCGGAGCAGCACAAGGGCAATGGATCTATCATACCGTAAGTGATGCCTCTTCGCGGTAGACAACAGCTACACTCATCTTGATCCTCGGCCAGGCTGGTCATGGACGTCACCGATCGCGCGAGCATTGCAGCGGCGCGGGATACTTTCGCGTCAAAGGAAAGCAGGCTCCACATATTGGTCAACAAGTGCGTTGTGCTGTTCCTATAGATCCCGAGCGCGACTCACCTCCCTTGCCTCCTGCAGCGCCGGACAGACAGGGCCCATATCACGCTGGTTTGAGGATCCCAACGCGCCCGAGCGCAAGAACGCAGACACGATCGGCCGCGCCCTCTTCGACGGCGAGTCCTTCGAGAGCTGGGGCGATCTCTACAAGATCAACACGTTCTCCGTCTTCTTCGTGACCACCGCCTTCCTCGGCCTGCTCGCCCTGGGCACCGAGGAATCGCCGTCCTATACCGCCGCCGTCATCAACGTCACCAGCGTGAGCGGCCTGATGAAGCTGTCACAAAACCACGTACGTCCCACACGTTCCTGCATCCACACGCGCCGCACCCACACCCCTTGGGCGCGCGCGTGCCGCGTGTTCGCATTGTTGACCCCTGGCCCCCGCCTCGTGGCCGCGCTGTGTGCAGTTTGCGTACAACAGTGCCAAAGCGGCCGCGTCACACCTCACGAAGATGCTCGCCACAGAGTTCGCGCTGAAGAAGGTGCCCGTGCGGGTCTGCGCGGTCGCGCCGGGCGTGTGGGAGTCCGAGATGACGTTCGACAGCATCACGGACGACCTCGTGGACAAGGTCAGCAAGGCGGTCGTGCCCGTCCCAACCAGGCGATCCGGAAAGTACGCGCCTGTCACGCTAAGATCGCGGGTGCGTGCTGAGCGCGCCTTTCATCTTGCAGGGCCGAGGAGATTGCTGGCACGGTCATTTACCTCGCGTCGCCCGCGGGCTGCTTTACGAACGGGCAGGAGATCGTGGTAGACGGCGGCTTCCTCGCGGTCAATCCCTCGACGGTATGAACACAACATGTAAGTAGATGCATAGTGAGACAGCGGGCTCCAGCACCGACGCTGAAGGATAAGTAGAACAGGCATACGATAAATTACGCTATCTGAGCGGGGAGCTGTAGCTATGAGCCAGTGTGCGCTGTCCATGTACGGGCTACAGCAGGATGTAACGTAAAAAGTGAGTGCAGCCACGCGGCGTATAGGATGGATGTCCGGTGTCGTACCGTGCCGGCCACGGTGTAGTCGTCGCGAAGCGGTCCGGTCGTGTCAGTATCATCGTGCAGGCTGCCCGGCGCAGGCCCGGCGCAGCATGAAAGTCGTAAGTGTGCAAACAAATGGCACATGGGAGCCTCAGGGGAACCGCGCCCGCTTCGTCGCCCGCGAGTGCCGCAGGTCCACCTCCCGGCCGCCCTCCCACACGCGCAGCGTGACCCCGACCGTCGACAGCCACTGCAGCGACCGCCAGTCTAGGCCGGCACAATCGCGGATGTAGAGCGCCGATAGCGAGGAGACGTGCGTGGCGCTTTGCAGGAGCATCCCGTTCAGCCGGTTGAGCACGTCCAGGATGCCCTCCGCGGTCAGCCGCTCCGCCCGCACCGTCGCGAGCCCGCGAAGCTTGCGTCCCGCGCCGCGGAGGGCGTAGCAGAGGAAGCCGTGGGTGATTTGTGGGCCCTCGAGCGTGAGTGTGAGGTGCGGCGCGCCGGGGTATGGCAGCAGTGTGAGCAGCGACGCGAGGAAGCGTTCCTCCAGCCACCCGTGGGCGACGTGCAGGAGACTCAACGCGGGTAATCGCGGAAGAGCTTTGAGCACTGTGCGGAGGTGTGGGAAGGAGACGTCCGTGTACGGGATGCTCTTCGGGGCAGGGTGCGAGATGAGGTAGAGCGAGCGGAGGACGGGGAGTGAGAGATGGGGTAACGTGTATGTGAGCGCCGGGGGTATATCGGGGCCGTCAACGTGGAGCGCAAGCTTCCGCAGGCGCGGCAGGTGGACCGTGCGCGAGAAGGACGCGGAGAGCGCGTAGCGCGACGCGAGATCGCCCCGCCAGGGGAATGACAGGCGCAGCTCCTCGAGCGCAGCCGAGACCTGCAGCATATAGAGCACCTCGGATGCCGCCTGCGCGCCGCGCGTGAACCCGTGGTGGGTGTAGTCCAGATATGTCAGGTTCTGGAAGAGTGACGGCGACCACGCTAAGCGGATGCCTTGGATCGTCGCACGGCGCAGCCGCGGGGCGTACCCGTTGAAGAGCATGTACTCCTTCGTGTCGTCGTTCTCCGGGTACACCAGCGTGAGGTCGCGCAGCGCCGGCGCCTCGATCGCGGCCGAGTGCCCGCAGCACCCGCTGAGGGCCGCGTTCCACAGGAAGGGCGCGTAGCCCCCGAAACGGACCTCGAGCGAGCGCCAGCGGTGGATGTACGGGAGGACGACGTGCATGCAGAGCTGGACGTGGTTGTAGTACGCGAGGTGCGAGAGGGCGGCGAGCGGCGCGAGCTGCACGTCGAGCGGGACCGCCTTCGCGCGGTGGATGCGCTGGCCCCACATCGCTAGGCTGCCGGTGTCGAGCGCGATGCGCCGCCAGAGCGCGGGCGTGTGCAGCGCGATGTAGCGCCAGGCTCTGCAGACATGGGAGACGGCGACGGGGAACATGGCGTCCTCCTCCGCCCCCAGCACGAATATATGCGCGAGGACCTCGTTCGGGAGCTGCATGATTCGGTGTGCGCGTCGCGCTGGGGCGCGAGTGCGAGTGGGCGGGGCATGGTGCGGAGGCGGGTGGGGGTCACGGCGGGACGAGTGCGCTGCAGGCTTGCGGTCGTCGCGGGGTTTGGGCTCTGCGGGGAAGGCGTACGCGTCAAATTCGTGACGCGCGCCGCATAGACGCCGCGAGAGACCGCGTACTCACTGTATTGAGGTTCTCTTCTCCTGGATGACGAGATGAAGAGTTAGCGCGTCGGTCTAATGAATTCTTGCTGACGGGGCACTCACTCAGTTGCGTAGAACGCCTTGACGGCGTCGAGGATGGAGCGGGGGAAGGCAGCAGGTTCTTGCTGGCGCGAGCGTTTGAAGGGGCTCGGAAAGGGCATGCTCCCGCGTCCGCGAATGGTGGGGAGAGATCGCGACGCGCGCCCGCGCGAGGCGGAGCATGAGTGTATTTATGCAGACCCGCGTCCGCACTGGGCCGGCGGGAGAGGCAGAGCCTGGGGAAAGGAGGCGGACGCGGGTGGCAGTGTGACGCCAGAGGAGCGGGTGGGAAGTCGCGATCGAAGGCTCGGCGGGGCGAAATGGAGGACAGCAAAAAGGAGCGGGCCCGCCGGAGACAAGTCGACAAAGGACGGGGCGAGGGGCACGGTAAACAGCGCGACCGGCACAGGAACCGTACAATGGAGAAGCGCGCCGGTGGGAAGGCACAATAGGAGGGAAGCCCGCCCAATCCGTCCCCCTCCCCTCTCCTGCTCCCCCGCGCCCGACCGAGCGCGCCGCCCGCCCGAGCGAGTCTCTTGCCGTCTATCGATCACATCCGATTCTCCTCCTCCGGCTCGCTGTTTCTTACTCGGCCTATGTTCAGCTTCCTCCTCGGACTGAACATACCTATCTCGTCCCCACGTAGGGTTAGGGCTCCGGACCAGGTGCCGCCCCTTCCACGCGACGTACGGCATCTTCGCAGGTCGGAATGCCGACAATTGGTGGGACAGCCATGGCGGAGTGCAATTCGCATAGCACGGATGTTCTGCGCGCTCCGGATGTCTGCTACCGACAGTCCTCGCCGCCACAGGAGAACATACGGGGTGCACCTCCTGTCTGCAGAAACCTCGGCCGGACCAATGTGAAGACGAAACGTCAGCTATGCTCAAAGCAAACGGTCCAAACATGCTCTTACAGGCTACCTCGGGCCACTTTATCGCGCAAGCGGCGTCAGCCTTGCCTTGGATGCTTCCCAGTGGCCCTAGACAGGCGTTAGCGCATGACATCACCACAGCTTTGCGAGTACTGCGACTCACGACATGATTCGCCCCGCGAGCCTGTGACACCGCCCTGGCAGCCGGAGAAGAGACCGTCCTGGCAAGATCGCGGCACATCCGCGATGCAAAACGCCCGAGACCCACACTCGCTGTCCCACAGTCATATCGCGCCTTCCACGCACCGTTCCATCACGGCCGTATACGTCCATCTGCGGAACCGCGTAGCCTGGCCACGCTGCGCGGTTCCATAGGTCGCAGGGCGCGCGTGCCGCGTATGCCCCATATATCCTCGGTGCCCGAATATGAAGGGCTTCGCGGCGGGGCATCTCGGCGGGACGTGTCACTCGCGACAGCTCTTCGGTTGCTCATCCGATCGCTTAGTGCCACTGATCTTTCACGCGACAGAGCGCGAGATGACGACACGGACTTCCTTCGGGGAGGGTTCACCTGAAGAGGTATGTGATTCGTCTGAGGAGTTCGTTGGCAATGAGTTAGCGAATGCACGAGACAACTGTCAGCGTGCTCACCGTATGATAACGTAGCACCCGGCAACCGTGCCTTATTGAAGATTCGGTGTGTACAGCAACTTCAATTGTTTGATGACATGTGATCGAAGATGGACCTACGACATTTAAACAATACCTGCTAGAAACGCAACGAATTTCTCCGGTTCCTCCCAGTGAACCTGCACAGTGTGAATTTGTCAGAGAAGAGCGACCTCAAAGTACACGACTCACAAAATGGTTCGCGTCCTCCAACTTGTGGAACTCCACCGACCTCCTATGCTTAGGTTCCGCATCCTTATATCGCACGTGGATCACCGCCGACGCCCAGAGGACATCCCCAGGCGACCTGTCGCACCACACGACATGCACACGCAGCGCAGGCCACACCTCCGTTAGTATCCCGCTCCCGTCGTCGAACCGGCAGTCAAACAGCGCCCGCGACAGGTTCTGCCTGTACACATCGTAGCTGAGCGCCCACAGGAGGTGCTGCGACTCCGTGAAGACCTCAGGGTACGTGACGTCGCGCAGGACCCGCGGACCCATCTTCGTGATCGTGGGTATGTACTTCGGATCGACCGGGTCGGCACTGAGATGGACGGCGCGGCGGGGAGGGTCGTAGACGGGCGGCGGGTCTATGCTGTCGGGAAGCGCGAAAGGAGGGTAGTAGGACCCGATCGTGAGTGCAAATTCGGCCACTTGCACGTCCAAGGGCGCAGCTTGGTTCCGGACTAAGGCACCGAGGCCCGGTGGACGCGCCTCACCTACGACAGTCACGGAGGGATCTTCGAACCGGTGGAAACGATGAGTTGCTCGTCCGGGATCCGCTGAGACACGATACGCACCGTACATGATGAAGCTTCGGAGGTGAGCGTCGAATAGCCGCCGAGTGGCTTCGGGGAGCTTGTCCGCATGCGCGAACGTAGCGACCGCGGCACAGGTTCCTCCAGACCAAGCGAGGACGGAAACGCCCCCAACCAGAGCTTGAGAACCAGACACTTCCCTGATCGGGGGCGTGTCTTCCGTCTCGATGAACCAACGCACAAACGCGGCTATCTCCAACCCGCCAGTCTGCAATGCGCGCACCTGGCGTTCAAGCGTGGACCCATGCAAGTCCTCCATGTCGTCAGCAGAGTAAGGCGTGGAGCCGGGGTAGTCACGCAGGTTGAGCAGCACAAAACGCAGGTTCCGCTCGGCTGCGAAGGGTATCATGGGCCGATAGACCGCTGCCAGTGCTGAGTGTGAGTACGCGGTGTGTAGGGGTGTGACTATTGACGGAGACGTACCGCTGTGGAAGCAGGTTCCATGGATCAGTACGACCGTGATATAGTTGGTAGACCCGGGCGGCGCGCCGCTGTCCTCGTAGTAAAGGACGGTGCCTTTGTCGTCGACCGGTGCGGTAGGCATGCTGATACCTAGAGCAAGCTGATGTTGATGCTGTAGAGGAATACAAAGAGGATGTACGAGGCAAACGTCCTGGTTTCACGTGTGCGGTCTTGTAAAGGTCTGAATCTACCGAGCTCAGAGTGTCACATACTGTACCTGGGCGTGGGTGCGAGGTCATCATACTTCCTAGACGGGACTAGTGTGAGTGCACCGGGCCGTTTTGATTGGGTAGGCAGTTGGATCGCATGAGCTGCATATATCCAAATGTTATTCCTCACCGAGATGACGGTGTCAGTGAAGTCCCCGAGAGCCAGAGGATCATCAGAGCAAAGCATGTGTCCATGAATGCGGCCAGCAGTACTGACTACGATGCTTACTGCTGCTGACAACTCAGGCCAAATGCGTATGCACTCTCCGTGCAGGGGATGAGACCTAGTAAGCAGAAACTTCTTGAGTGCACACACATAGTCGCCAGCTCTATAACGGCACACGCAAGCGAAGCCGCAGAGGGAGAGACTCTGACCCCGAGTCTGAGAGAGGTATGAAAGCAATATCGTGGCAGAATCCAGATGCCAGACGAGAGACGCCCAGTTGCGGCGGTTGCCGAGATCTTCGATCTACAGCATGCCCAGGTCCAACACAAGTACTGTCGTCATTTGTCTATTACCACCTCGTCCTGGTACCTCTCGCTGGTCAAACGCTTCATCGTGCTAGAATTTTCGCGCTATAACATGCAGGTCTGATGACTACAACGTCCTTCAAAGTACACAGCCGGCGATGTTGGGCTCAAATCATAACGCCATGCTCTGCTTCACAACATTATCCTCCCAGCAGTTCCTTGCCGCCCTGGCCGCCAGAGTTTAAATTGCCAGGTATACCGGTACAAATCCAGTTGAATATCTTACACCTCTTTGCAGATCGGAAGGCTCTTCGAAACGCTCGATGGCGAGCAGGAGTTGTCCCCGAACTGAGCCTCCCAGTTGCGATCACAATGCCAGGCTGGCAGGCAGCCTCCGTCTAATGGCAGGTCAGCCCTTCCAGCAATATATGCTAGCCCGCTGAGTGCCTAGTTCTCCTTGTTGCGTTGCTCTCTCCCTCAAGTCGTTCTTGGTTTTCACTTTTTGCTGCACATTCTTTAGCTATCGCTCGTTACCACACACTCGTTATCATGTCCGCCCAAGCTCAGCTCCTCAATCCTTCCGCTCGCGGCGCCCGCCGCTTCGAACACTACCCCCGCGGCCTCCACGGCCCCTACGTCGCATCCCCTTGGGCGGCCGCCCGCCTCGGCAAGCGCATCTTCGCCTCAAGAGCCGAATACCACCTGTGGGTACGGGCAGACTACGCTCCCACCGGACACCACCACCCCGCAGCCATCGCGGCGCGCATCGCGGAGAGAGAGGCCCGCGTTGCGCTTGAGAACGCCGCTCGCTGGCGGCAGGCGGTGTGGGACGGGGTGGATCCGGAGGCGCCGATGTACGTCCAGCCGCGCGTGGAGATTCGGAAGCGTCAAGCCCGCGCGAACTTGCGGGGTGGGACGGGGAAGGGGATCAGGCGTTGTGTTCGCACACAGGAGGAGGAGGCCATTGTAAGTAACCCCCTTGTCAGGTCTCGAACGTTTCTGACCGTTCGAAGCTTGTCGCCGATATATGGGGGTACATGTACCCACGCCAGCCGGAGTGTATGTATCCGCCCCAGCCGGACTATATGTATCTACCCCAGGAGCAAGAAGTGTACGTACCTCACGAGGAAGCGTATGTACCTCAGGAGGACGTTTCCGTAGTCGACTGCGCGGTCCCGCTGGGGGAGTCCAAGAGCATATCAATCGAGGGGGCGGTCAAGCTGGGGGAGTCCGAGAGTGTCACGATCCTCTGGTGGAAACCAGGCAGAGAAGAGGAACCGCGCATCAAACTGGAGGAGTCCGAGAGCGTCACGATCCTGTCGTGGACACCGGGCGAAGAAGAGAAGCCGCGCATAAAGGAGGAGGAAGTTCTCAAAGTTCTCTTTCCGGCAGAGTCTGTCTACGATGACCAGTTTACCGTCTCCACTCTTCTTGTCCCTAAGGAAGAGGAAGTTGTCCTAGCCGACGCGCTCTCAACTCGGGCCGCGCCGGTCGCGATCAAACTCGAAGCTTCCCCTTCCATCCAGACAGTGGCCATCAAACTCGAGGCTTCTCCCTCCGTCCAAATTCGACAGGAGCCTGTGGAAGACGACCTCTCCTTCGGTCATCACGACGCTCACCCTGCCTCCTTGCACGATGTCGTCTTGCACACCTCCGGTCTCGCGGACGTTGACATCGAGATGGTCGACGAGCCGCTTGATGCACCCAAGGTCGAGCCGGTGGAGGGTGTGCTCCCTCTGCCCGCAGCACCACTCAGCCATTCGGCCGACGACGTCGAGATGGCAGAGTCTTGTTCGACCATGGACATCGTGGAGGAGGGCATCGCCATGTCTGACTTCTGCGAGGGAGAACAAGTCGCCACCGTATTGGAGGTGAAGGAAGAGGACCTCGACGACGACATCGTGTGCCTCGACAGCTTCTCACACCTCGCGAACGACGTTCCCCCGGTCATGATTCGCGCCGAGTCCCCCGACGACGCCCTCCTGCTTGCCGGAGCCTTCGAGACGGATGCGCCGCCCGCCTCTGCATTCGAGGTGAAGGAGGAGGATGTCGACATCGACATCGAATACCTGGACGAGCACTCGGTATACATGAACGACGTTCCTCCGGTCGTAATTCGCGCCGAGACTCCCGATGACGCACTTATCCTTGCCCAAGCCTACTCTATGGACGCGTCGCCTGTGATTGATAACACGGTCCCCGTCCTCGCGATCAAGGCGGAGCCATCCGAGGTCGACCTGCCCGCTCATGCGACACCCGCGCCCATCGCTGTCAAGGAGTTCATCAAGGAGGAGCTTGTTAATGCAGTACTCCAGTCTGCCGACGATACCGCTGCGATATCGATGGACTCGCGCACCATTCCCGTCCTCGCCGAGGACATCGTGGTGGCCGAAACACCCCGCGCTCGCAGGGTCGTTCGTCGCTCTCGCCGTCGGGGAAAACGCGTCGCCATCAAGGTTGAGCCAGTCGCTTGTGCTCTACAGGACCTTCCCGTCAAGGACGAGTGCGTAGATGTCTCCGTACCGGAGGTCGACTGCAGGAACTCGGAGAGAGCCTCCCAGGCACCGGAGGTCGACTTTAAGGAAAGTCTCTCTCAGGTGCAGGAGGTCGAGTTCAAGGACAGTCCCTCCCAGGCATGGGAGATCGCATTCGAGGAGTGCCCTTTCCGAATGCTAGAGGTTGCGTCGACGGAGTGTCCCTTCCAGGTGCTCGATTTCGAGTGGAAGGAGAGTACCTCTGTTCCAGAGATCGACTTTGAGGTCGCATACTCTCTTTCGGAGAGCGACTCCGTAGACTCATTCTACACAGCGTCGGAGAGCTTCTCGTACATGTCTGCATCGCTTTCGGTAGACACACTGACGGCACAATCACCTTCCCTGCTCGCGGTCCTCGAGGAGTTCGCTTGCTCGCCACCACTTGCGCCATCCACATTCGACGGCGTGGACCTCTGGGTACCATCGACAGCTCCTTCCTCTACTGGCCTTACGACATATCCGACCGTCGACAATCTGGCCATCAATATCGTGTCAAGTCCGGAGTTCGCGTCGAACTTCGCACAGGCTCAATTCCCTTCGCTCGTCTTCCGCTCCTTTACCGATGTGAGTTATATTTTTCATGGTTTCGCACAGGCCCTGACACGCACTGGCAGATCGTAGACGATGAGGGTTACTACGCCGGCGCCTCTGTGCAGGACGAAGATTTCCAGCCGCTCTCGGGCCTCCAGTGCGCAACGCCGTACGAAACCGCGTGCGATTTCTTCGACAGTCCCTTCGATCTGGTACTCACAGACAAGCTCAATTTCGTCTCCGAGTCCGAGGCCAGCTCCGAGGATGAAGACGATGTCGCGAGTGTCTCGTTCGAGAGGGACAAAGACACCTGCAACCGTCAGGTACGTCATCGTTGCTCTATCTGCCTCTGACACTAACGATCGCTTGTACTTAGATCACTTCGTCAACGGAGCCTCCGAAGTCCCCGAAGGAACCATTCGAGGAGCTCTGGCACATCGCCAAAGCCCAAGCTGATACAGCGAGGAGTCTCGAGCCTCAGCTTCCCAAGGTTCGCCTGAAATACCCCCTCTTGGAGCGGATCTAATAAACACTATGTTTAGATTATCGCTCCAAGTCTCCTACGGCCTCAGAGAGAGCCGTTCGAGGCACTCTGGGAAAGCGCAAGAGCGCGCGACTTTACTGAGAGGGCATTGCAACCCCGGCCCGATTCCCGCGCAAGCGGCCAGCTGGCGGAGGTCAATGTTAGTAGAGCACTCGCCGACGTCGACCCGTTCCAGTCCCTGTACGAGAAGATAGACGATCTTTTGGAGCTTTGGGCTCCTGAGGAACCTGAGCTATCTGGGCGATTTGAGGAGCTCGAGCTATCTGAGCGACTCGAGGAGCCCGAACTAACGAGTGTACTCCCTTTGGCTTGCTCTGCCAAGGGAGCTGTACTTTCGAAAGAGGATGAGGAGTACTACCGTACTCCTGCCATGATAAGTCTCACCGGCGCCGGACCTCACCCAGGCGAGAGGCTGGCGAAGGCGGCGCGGGAGACTTTCTGGCAGATGTGGACACGGCCGAGCGGCGAAGACCTCGCTTTGCTCTTCAAGCGTAGCGACGACGCCCCATCCGGTCTCCACATATTCGTTGAAGAGGACACGCGCTGTGTTCTTCTCGGCACCCCAGAAGTCGGCTGTTCGTCCCAGGTGAGATTTGCTTTTGACTTATCGTTTTGGCATTCACGCTGACTTCGGACAAGCCTCTCGGCCTGCCCCTTGGGGCGCGAGAGCAGCTCAAGCTGGAACAACGGGACTCCTTCCTCGCACTCTGGAAGACGTCCCTCGAGCAGGCCGACCTCTGATTACCGGTGCCCCTTATCTTACTCGCATATGAGCGACAACTAGTCACCACGACTTCACGCAACGCAACCACTCGCTTTCTTTCAATGCTTTGTCGACGCTATTCACTTCTCACTACTCCATCGTCTCCCGGAACGATCTGGGTGCCGGGACTTCGACCAAGCACCGCACTCATCGTCCCTCGTCGACGCATCCGCACAATACCTCCACCGTCAAGAACTCACATCGTCTATGCCGCCACTCACGGTCTTATCGATGCGGAATTCTCAACGAACCCTACCTAAAAGTCTTCCCCTCGACCTGATTTCCCAGGTGTCTGAACACTAGACTCTCTGGACGTCCTCATCGCCCTGCCTTCCTCTATTGCGACTACGCCGGATGTCTGGTCAACATCGCAGTCGTGCGTGCGTAACCCCGCACTAGATCGCCAACCCAAGTTCGACGTCTCAGCCGTGCTCGTGACCGACTATCACGCTCATGGACGACATCGACAACCCGAGCACGAGCGGGTTTGGCGACCGCTCTCGATGCACCAGTTCTCGCGCTTCAATCACCCGTATCGAATCGGTGGGCCATGGTCTCGGAGACCGCCCCATTTGGTGCGCATTTCTCCAGTTCTCACCGCCGTCGACGATCCCTATACTCGCGACCTCAACGACGATGCGGGGTGCTCTACCCGCGTTGTCCGGCTCGACCTTTCGCGAGCCACCTTTTCGACAATCCCCTCCGACATCAACAATGTCTGGGTTGTCGAGATTCGTTTATCGCTCATCCTTCAGCGTCTGGTACGTTGCTTAGTCTATATCTGCTACATGACGCTGACCGACATCTATATAGATTTTCTATAGGCTCCGCATGATTACAAGCGTGCGGCGTTTATAGCAAGATCGGATGCGACCGCTATCCCTTCCGGCGCACCAACCTCGCTCGGACGGCTTGTACATCGTTCATCTCCGCATCGAGTGAGTTCTTTCTTGTCCTCATGCGTCGCAGCTTGCTGACTGCTATCTCTATTAGTTCCTCTCAATGGACACACGAGTGCATTCATATTGTCCTTGGGGTAAATCGATGCTCGGGCTCCTCTTCTCCGTGCATGGGGAAGACGAGCCTGTTCTCGGAAACCCGACAGCCACCGTCGCTGCCCCCAAAATGGACGAGTCTGGTATCCTCCGGCTGGCTTAGATCGTCTAGGACTGGCTCTCAGCTAGGCTCGCTCGCTCGCTCGAATCTGCTCGCACTCGTCCTCTCGAAGTTGTCCGGCCCCAACTTGCGGTCTCGCGCCGAAATCACTGGGTCTTGTGTCTCTTGCCTCTCGCTCTCGCTCTTGTGCTGGTCTCTTGCTCGCTCTCTGCTCTCGCTATCGGACTGGCTCCGACCTTCATCACCAGCACCGCTGGACGCAACTCTTTTCTCCGCGCTAGGTCAGCACATTCCTTTCTCCCTTCTCATCATTGTACGACAGCTTACAATCTCTTCAGCAAACTTGGTCTCAGATCATTCCGCGCGCGCCCGACGTCAGAATTTACCGACTCGTCCTTTGTCTCGGGATCGTAGGAGATAGGGAGTGGCAGACGTGCCATAGAGTCGCGTTGACGGATTACCCACATGTATATACGCTATCTTCGCAACACTGTTCGTTCAAGCTCGGTAGTGACACGTTCGATGTGCAACGTGACATGCAATGCCCTTGCGGTAAGGCTCCGGATGTGCCCGAGTATCGCAACATCTTGGAATTTGGAATGGTCAAGGGATTAGTACAGCTATAGACTTCCGGGGCCGTTAGTACATGAAATAGCGAGCACCACACAACTCCCCGTCTACACTCCTACTTCCCTCTTCGTATCGGATGGATGACGAGCTCCTTGATATCATCCGCATCGTTCAACTACCCAAAAATCCCGTCAGCATCCCCACCCCCACCACACGCTCAAAGCACGCACCTTAACGCCAATGACCATGCTCCGATCGAGCAGCACCGCGCCGTACGCATACGTCTTGAACGAGCTCAGCTGCGCAAACGGCAGCGCCGTGCGCACCGGCTCGTCGAAGATCCGGTACTGCAGCGCGTACCCCGCCATGAGCTCCGTCGGCTCGCACTGGATCTGCCCGATCACCCGCGTCGCCGGGTCCGTGAACGGGATCAGCGACGCGTGCTCCAGCCGCGCCGCGCTCGCCCCCACCACGGGCCCGTCCGTCGCCCCTCCGCCCCCTATCACGGCCACCCCGGTAAACTCGGCCCAAGGCGCCGGCTCATCCTCCACGACCACCTCAGGCAACGGCAGCGGTGTGCGCAGAACAGCCGGCTCGAGGGCGCGTGCATACCCGCGCGCACAGCGGCGCCGCCGCCGGTGCTGCGCGGCGAGCCGGCGCACGTTGTGCGGGTTGAAGTCGTACACGACGATCGTGCTCCGCATCAGGTCGTCGTCGATCGGGTCCTCCTCGACCGTCACGTACCGCTGCCCGCACGTCGTCGTGATCCACCGGCTCGCGCCGAACGACGCCTCCAGCCACCGGCACACCTGCGGGCCCCACTGCGCCCAGGGGATGCGTAGGCACGTTGCAGTCGGCGCAGCGTCCGTTGGCGCTGGGGCGGGTAGCCCGCTCGCTGTGTCCGTGTCGTCTTGAGGAGCTGGCGGCGGGGAGGGCGCCACTTCGGGGACCAGCGAAATGGTCTTTTGCGCGGCCAAGATGCGAAGAAGCGCTGCGGTGTGCACAATCAGCGTGAGACACTCGTGGAAGCCCTGGCTGTCGTGCGTCATAATGTTGAAGATCACGACCGCGTCCGCGGGCTTGAGGTGGAACGGCTCCGACGACCGAAACGCGGGCGCATTCCGCGTCGTGTTCGTCATCTTCGGCTCGGACCGACAGGTGACCTGCGCGATCGTGTGTCCGCGGCTGAGCGTGGGCAGCTGCAGCACGCACGCCGTCTCCAGCTGCTGCGGCGCGCCGTTGATCGCGGTCGATACGATCCGACACAGCTCGACCGTGTTCTCCGCGCAGTTCGGGAGCGCGATCACGTCGGGCGACAGGAAAGTGAACGTCGAGTAGCACGGGCACTCCAGCCCGCGGAGCTAACGAGAAAAAAGAAATGATCAAAACGCGTAACTAACGGCGAAGAATAAACACACCTCGAGACACTGGCCGGTCTTCCAGTTGTACACCTCGAACATCGCGGGCGGACGCGTAAATCCGGGCGGATAATGGAACAGGAACCCGAGCAGGTCGCCCACGATCTCTATACACACGCTGCAGTTCCCAGCAATAGACTGCGGGGTCGCCTCGATGACCGCGAGCGGGATCAACGGTTTGGCAGCCAGGGGGTGATTGAGCCCGGTCGAGAGCTGGATGAGGCGCAGCTCGAACTTGGTGTGATTATCATCCGTCTCGCGACTGGGAGTGGGGTAAAAATATCAGCGCGCATCTAACAAAGCCGGTAGTGGCGCTACGCACTCTGTGGCGACGACGATGAGGTCGTGCTCCTCGACGGACAGGCCGACGTCGATGATGTGCGCCCCTACGTCGATCTTCTCCCAGAAGTGGGCTGCAGGGGCGTCCTCGGTAGAGACGAGTTGAGACAGTCGCGTCCAGCGCACGGTGTCCGCGCCCGTCTGGATTCCCGAGACACTCTCACCGAGGAGGAGGACGCCATCGGTGAGGTCGTATATGCTTGAGGGATTGAACGGAATGCGGATGGTGGTCTCCTTTTCAAAGTCTAGACGCGACCAAGCGCTTTCCTGTTGGCGAAGGAGGCGTAGCTTGTCGGAGATGACGAGATGGCAGCTGGGATTGTCCTCGTATCCATAGAGCTGAAGCTGCATCGAGTATTGGAGGAGGATGCTGGACTGGATGAGGCGGTCCATCGCACGGTTGAGGCGGCGGGAGACCTGGAGGTGCTCATAGTCGAGGTAGGAGAGGATGTGCACGAGCAGCTCGTGCGAGAGGCCGAGCAGCGACATTCCAGTGGCGCGCGCCTCGAGGGGCAGCAGGGAGGAGGGAGGAGGGAGAGTGTGTGCAGCGGTCAGGGCGTCGAGCAAGAGTAGTCCGACGTCGGCAAACCAGGTCCTAGCCCTCTCCCACGTGCCTTTTCCGTGCGAATCGGCCTGATAGACGCTCGTCTTTGTGGTTCGCGCATTCGCGTTGGGAGCCTCCTCCTCCTCTTTATGATGCTCCCTCTTCATGCCAAGTCCTTCGTTGCAGGCCGCACACCCTGCAAAAAATCTAGATGACCGGGTCGGCGCGTTGCTCAAACGTCCACGCGAGAAGTACCGTTGACCGCCAAGGGCGGATGCCACTGCAGAATAATTAGGGGACGACAGCCGAGTGCGGGCCAGTGGGTGTAGTCCGCTGCCACGGCGCGCTTGGCATATGCTATCGTGAACACATAGCTGCTCAATAACATTACCTGGGAGCTGCGGAATACCGTACGTACCTCATTTGACATCCGACAACTAGTATCCGCGCTCATATCCACTGACCAGGCTCGAAAGGCGCACGGTCACTAGTATCAAGTACTGCGCACGCGTGTTCGGCAGGTGGAAAGCACGGCTTCGTTTCCTTTCATGTCGGAGCTCTCAAGTACGCAAGTTCCTGGTATACGGGATCCGTAGTTGAGTGGCCTAGGCCGCCGCTCGGATTTCAGTTCAGTCTGGCGGAAGCAAGCGGTTCCCCTCCCCTGAGCCGCTTTCCTATCCTCAATATGGCAGCCGTCACCGCGGCTGGGCCACTTTCGGATCGTCCTGGATGCCCCATCTTCCCTGGAATATCCTACCTTTCTCTGCGGAATGCCAGAATGCCAGAGCAGGACCCGTGTCCGCGGATCCGCTGCGATTGCGCATATAACCACTGCTTCCGCACGCCCTCTACTCACCAAATCCCCTCCTCACTTTATTCGCCCGCAGACACACGACCTTTACGCCCACTTTTCCCTCCCAACTACCATGAGTCGCTCTTCCGTACCTTCCTTGGTACTCCCCTCGTCGCCGCTGGCATTGCCCGATGGCGAAGTAAAACGGCGCAAGTCCCACCAGTGGCCTCCCAGCCCCAATCAGTTCTCCCCCAGAGTCTCGCGGCCTGACGCCGGTCCTCACATGTCCATGGACCCAAACGAGCCGATGTCATACCCTGCCCGGGCAATGCTAGCACGCAGACATTCTCATCAGGGTGTCAAAAGTCGCATCCCCAGGGTACGTCCGTTGAACTGTGATTACTTTCCTTGATCTCTAATGTAAGTGTACTAGTTTACTACCGGCGGCCCACAATCTCCGAGCCTCCCGGCGTCATCACTGTCCCAATGCCAGGGATATTTCCCGCCGGTCGACGAGCTGTATGCTACCGACGAGAGGGCTCAGGGTGCGACGTCCCCTCGGTCTGCTTACTCACCGTCAGAAGCCTCCGACGATGAGGATGAGCCGTTCACCAATAACGATGAGCCCCCCGAGATCCAGTTCGAGAATTTCAAGTTTAGCGCACCCGCCGCCCCCTTGGATAACTCCTTACCACCCGTCTCCTTCAACCTAAACCCCTTCGGAGTCCCCGGACTTCCCCAGGGGCCGTCCGACTCTGAGATCATCCGCCGGCCCTCAGTGGTCACGTTCCAGGAGTTGCACCCCACCGAACGCCCAAGTCTCTCCCGCACCCAATCCCTGTGCATCCCGCGCCCCCCGAGCCCGTACCAGGCCCAGCGCCGCGGCAGCGCGAAGTGGACGGATCGCCTGCGCGCGCGCCCCGGCTCCGCTTCCACCTCCCCCGCCCTCTCGCGCAACCCATCCTTCGTCGAAGCGATGATCGCCCGCCGCCCCTCACATATCCCCGACCTCCCGCCACGCTCCCCGCAGCTCACGCCCTCCATCTTCGCCGGCTCGCGCACGCTTGGCTCCTTCTCCGCCCTATACGAGGGCACGTCCTTCTACGTGAAGCCCACGGGGCGCAAACCGCCCACCCCGGGCCCGGCGCCGCAGGAGAAGCATGGGCGGTACGCGCACCGCGTCCCGCGCGACATCGACGCCGCGATCGACTTCACCCGCATCCGCTGCCCGGTGCCCATTCCCGCGGGCAAGGCGCCGCTCCTCCAGCAGGCAGAGGCAGAGGCCGAGGCGGCGCTCGTCGACGCGTACACGGGCAAGTCGTACGGGGTCGTCGGCCAGGCGGACCCGGACGGCAACCACGACGAGGGCGGTTCCGAGTCGGACGGCCACACGGCGTACAGCGACGTCGAGCTCGGGATGAACGAGGCCGCGGGCGACGCGGGGTACGCGTACGGGGACGTCCCGCCCGCGTACGAGTTCTCCGACCCCGCGATTCCGTGTGTTATCCCGGATGCGGGAGACATGAGGCTGAGCCCCAGCGAGGAGCAGCTGCTGTATCACTCGATGGCGCACCCGTGGACGACGACGCCGTACAACGTTACGGATCGGTCCGGTAAGTCTGCCCGTGCGACCACTTGGCGCTCCATCCAGGCCGCAGCCGGCGCCGTCGTGGTGTCGGCTCTGCTCGTGCCCTTCGGCGCGGGCTTCATGGTCATCGAGGCTGGGTCGTTCGGCGTCGGCTCGTTCGGACTGCTCATGGTGGCAGGTATGTATCCGCTACATCTCGCTAGGCGCTATTAATCTGACACCGCTGTAGACTTCATGTTCCGTATCGGAGCTGCATCCCTCAACCGCCGGCGAGTAGACCAGGTCACGAAGACGTCAACCATCGCAAACAGCCACGAGACCTATACAACCTCGCCACGCTTGAACAGGCCAAGACTTCCCGAATGTAGCGTCACAGTCGTTGGCTACCGCGAGGACGAGGCTGTCTGGGAGAACGTGCGTATGCCCCAGGGTCCGAGGCGAGAGCATATACTTACCCATTCACAGTGCCTGGAGTCGATCAA
Organism: Trametes pubescens; assembly: GCA_001895945.1. NCBI lineage: Eukaryota > Fungi > Basidiomycota > Agaricomycetes > Polyporales > Polyporaceae > Trametes > Trametes pubescens. Next base: position 144,239 of record MNAD01000447.1, on the reverse strand, counting down.
GGCACAGCAGTACCCAGTGAAGCACATCGTCGCTGTCATCGACGGCAACCAGCTTCCCGACATGTCGATGGTCTCTACCTTCTCGAACGCATTCCCCGAGAAGGAGCGCCTCGTCGTGCACCTCCCCGTCCTCCTCTCTACTCTGTACACCGAGAAGTACATGGAGACGCTCCGTATTCTCGGCCAGCTCCCGACGCGCTTCGAGTCCTTCAAGGCGTGGTGGGCGGGCAGCTCCCCCGCCGGGCACGCCGAGGCGCACGACGCCGCACTCAACTACGTGCTCGACTACGTCTACACCAAGGCGACGATCCAGAAGTGGACGCAGTACAGGGCGCTGTGCTTCACGCAGCCGCACGCGCACAAGCGCCACGCGATGTTTACGGCCTTCATCGTCGGGGCGTACGTGCTCGGCACGAAGGACGCGATCCTCACCACGGACAGCGACACGCGGCTCGACCCCGCTGCCGCGTCGAACCTTATGGCTATGCTCTACAGCGACGCGGAGATCGCGGCAGTCACTGGCGACGTCGACGTCGACCGCCGGGAGTCGTCGTTCCCCAACATCTACGCGCTGGGTAACTGGTTCACGTCGAATGTCGATGCGCCCTGCCAGAGCTTCTTCGGCTCGGTCAGCCGCCTCTCGAGCCCTGTGAGTGCCCTTCGTATATGCGCGGTATACACGTACTAAATCAAATACAGATGGCACTCTACCGTGTCAGCGACCTCATGGACGTCGTCAGCCCGTGGATCATGCAGACGCACTTTGGGAAGCACGTTGTCACTGGGGAAGACCGCCACCTTGCCACACAGCTGCTCAGCAAAGGCTTGAAGACCGTCCACACGCATGCGGCGAAGGCGTATACCGACGCGCCATCGACCTACGTGCGGTGGATCAAGCAGCAGACCCGCTGGTCCAGGGCGAGCTACCGCGAGGCGCTGTTCAGTTCGCCTCGGCTGAACAACACCAACCCTGTACGTTATAATTGTGCTTTTAATATGCGTCGTGGCTCACCCATCTTCTCATGCAGTGGCTCGCGGTCGAGGCTACCAGGGACCTGTACTTTCCCTTGGTCCTCGTGGCATCGGTATTCTACCTCTTATTCACGCCTGCGCATTGGGAACATCTGCCCATCTTCCTCGCCACTATCGCCGGCGCTGTTGCGGTGAAGACGCTGTACGCCGTTGTGGCCAGCCGTGATCTCCGCCTATCTCTCTACCCCGTCAACCAGGCAATGGTAAGTAATCAATACCATGTTTGGAGCTCATCTGCTCACGGTTTCTCCACAGTTCTTCTTCGGCGTCGTGCCATCCCGGGTATATGCCTTAATCACCACATACGTGAACAACTGGGGCACTTCCGCACGCTCTGTGCACGAGATCACCCGCTCAGAGTGCTTCTACGCCCGCACGAAGCACGTCGGCCACCTCCTCGTCTGGTACGCCGTCCTCTGCATAGGCCTCGCCTCCTACCTTGCCACCGCGCGCGCGCAGCCCTCCCTCTGGCTCGTCGCCTTCCTCGGTCCCGCGCTCGCGTTCCACGCCTACGCGGATGTCTTCGCGGCCAAGACGCGCTTCTTCGTGCACGCGCCGCGCCACCTCCTGCAGGGCCGCGCGAAGGCGTTCGACATCGAGGCCGCGTCCCCAATTACGGCAGCCCGTCGCTCGTCGATTGTGAAGCCGCTGCGCAAGGACAGCGCGTACGACGACGAGCAGTTGTTCGAGGCGCAGACGGCGGCGATCCCGCTGGACCCGATGCGGAAGGGCTCGGTTCTTTATGGAGACGTCATGGAGAAGGTGTTCTCCGTGGGTGACAGCAGGCGGCCGTCTGTTATGTAGACTCCTTTCTATCGGTCGAGTTTGTACGATCACTGGTTTCTCGGAATATCCCTGTTTTTGCGGCCACATCTAGATGTATGATAACTTGAATCATGCTTGTACGGTGATCTGTATAACACCCAGCTATACTATAGGAGAAACGCTTGTCAAAAAAGTTGCGTGCGTGCAAGAAATGATGAGATAGTAAAGTGATAAGAATACAGCAATGCATGTGCTATGAGGACAGCGAGACGATGAGTTGTACCAGATGAAAGAAATAGCAACACTAGAACCACTAGAGCAGCGAAAATACTAGAGTAAAGTAGACAAACCCACCGAGACTAGGCTCGTTCAACCACGTAATCGGACGGCTCTGTTTTCAGCGGCCTTCTTGCCGCGCTTGTTCGCGCCTTTGGGGGCAGGGATGACTTCACCCACGACAATCTCATCGTCGTCTGAGTCCACGATGACCTCAACTGCAGGCGCGTTGGCCTTGGCCTTGTCGCTCGCACCCTCGTCCTTCTGGCCCTCCTTCTCTGCGCGCTCCTTCTTCCACGTTTCCGAGAGGGCGATGGTCCGCTCCCGGAATCCCTCGCGGAGGTTCTCCATCGAGCCCGTGTACCAGTCTATCTGGTTGTGCTACCGTGGGAGGCGATCGTAAGATCGCCCGAGCACGAAGATGATAGTGGCATGGAACATACCTGTATGCGTTCCACAGAGTGTACGGGATCCTTCATGAAGGCCTCTACGAACGCGAGCACGAACAAGCCACAATCGCAGAAATTTTTCTGCATCGGAGCCTATCGCACCATCACATGAACACGACGGCTCCGTATCCTGCCTGAAGCGAGAGGGACTGACCTTCGCGCGCTTATATTCCGCTATGCAAGTGTCCTCGATCGGGTAGCTCTTCTTGTCCGCTGCCTCGTATTGAAGGTATCTGGAGAGTTTGTTTGCAGGCCCAGAATGTCGCGACCCCAAAGAGTCAAATGTGTAGATGTAGGACCTGCTCTCGTCAATGCTCAGTACTACCGCGTATTCCACAAGCAACTCACTCGGGAAACTCAGACGAAACGTGGTCTGCAATGAACGGCTTCGGTTCTGATTCTTCGTCAATGGAAGAATCACCGTCTTCCTTAGACTCTGCAGCTGTCTCGGGCCGCTCGGTAGCGGTGCTTGCTTCTTCAGTAGTAGTTGTCTCATCGACGCTGGGAGACGGCTTGCGAGACTCCTCCTCAACAGTGTCGGGCGGCTTGCTCTCCTTCTGCGGAACCGGGAGTGGGTCGACGTCCATGGGCTCTTCCGACGCGGGATACTGCAGCTCTGCGTCGTCCAGGTCAATCGCATCGCCAGTAGCGGAGCGCGAACGGTCCTCGGGCTTCTTCTCAACAACCGCCTCTGCGATGTTGCACGACTGAGTGAACCGCAACATCGTCTCGACTTCCTGGCCTTCACCTTCGCTCTCCTGGTCGACGGCCATGGGTTGGGTGGCTGCCACGGGCTCTGACGCCGCTGTGTCGCTCCTGCTCTCGCTCGACACCTCTTCTGGTACTGCCTCTGGTGCTGCCTCCTCTGGTACTGCCTCTGTCGCAGACTCAGGCTGCTGCTCCTCACGTTTGCGTTTGCGGGTCTGCGGCGCGGCGCGGCGCGCTTGTGGTGGAGGTGGATGAAGCATATTCTCCGGGTTGACAATTATTGCGAGGTACCAATGAAAGCTATAAGGGTACAATAGTTGAGTAGGGAAAACGACGGCATTGCGGTAGCGCCGTACTTCTCGTTGATAGGTACTATGATGTACTTCTTCTTGAATATGTCAACCTTCGATGTCCATTTGCGGACGCTGGGATACGTATCCTTGATACTGAGACAATTTCCTTTATCAGCCACGGTTACACAAGTGTATAAGCACGACGTACTCCTTCTTGCCATTCAGCTTCTTGAAGAAGAAAGAGTTGAACACGTGCACTTGCTCCGCGAGCTCAGGTTGGACTCGTTGCAGCTCGTGCAGCCAGACCCTGCCCCGTGGATTAGCGAATGTTCATCTGAGTAGCATATATGAACGCGCACTTCAGGCCGAACTCAATGAGCGTGTCGTTGAGGTATTGTCCGTTATCTAAGCGTTTGAGGTCGCCCCTGGTGACATTGACAGCACCTGTCCCCGATGGAGGATATACCAGGACACTTGCCAGAATGAGGTTAGTGAGATTGCTTATGGTAACGTTCCCTCATTACTCACAGCTCGTCAAGGTTCTCGGGTGTCTCCGATTTCTGCGTCTCCCGCGCTGCTCGTCGCGTGACCATTCGTTCGCCATATGTTCTACATCGCCTAGTCAGACAGGCGATCAAGACAGAAACGATCATGAATGTTTACCGGATTGGCGGGGCAGAAACTGATGGGGTCTCCTCACTTCGCACCTTGGTTGACGATGAGCCGTGGGACAGACCTGTCGAGATCGGACTCGGCTTTGCTGGACTTCCACTTGCCCGGAGTTCGCGGGGTGGATGCCTTTCCAGCTCCTTGGACTTGAGAGACCCTGCGGCCACTACAGTTTCCCAACACTTGGTTGATGCAACGCCTCTGTGTATGTTGTCAGCGATGACTCGGATGCAGCCGAATAAACCCTTCTACCTCATCGCCTCGCTCTTCGAGATCTGTTTCTTGAGGATGTCCACCAGATCGGAGTAAGCTGACTCATTGCTGTTTGCGTGTTTCAAGAGAAACTTCAGTGTCACCCGTCCGCCATAATGCTTAGCGCCTAGCACAGCGAGAACATGGGCATGAATAACAGAAGTCAAACCGCCCTAGGAGAAGTGGCGCACCAGGGTGATATTCCGGTATGTTCCAATGGTGGCTCTTGGTCGTGGAGTGGAATTGGACGACAACAGTAGCGTTCTCCCTGCCAGAATCCGGTTCCGTGTACTGCGCCTGGTAAGCATCCCCGCGTAACCAGCGAGTATGACCCTGCTCCTACCTTGAAGGAATCGAAGTCCCGGTCAAGTTCGAAGGCAGCAACCGGCTGAACACCGACTACACCGCGTGCGATGACGAGCGTATATCTTTTGCCAGGCTCCTTATATTGCACGTGCGCCCAAAAGGTTGGCTCGTAATTCTCGGTATCCTGCACTGTGAGGTGACATCCCAAAGACATCGCTTGCAATGGGAGTTGCAGCAGTCGCCCCGTATCTGACTTGAATCCAGAAGATACTGTTGCTGCGGCGTCGACCGGTGTAAGGTTGAACCGGGCCAAACTGATCGTTGTAGGCTGTCATACCAGCAAGTACATTAGCTATCCATCCGACCACTCGTAGCGTCAGTGGAAGAACCTACATTCCCATTCCTGGGCCTCATCGCCGCCTTTCGGGACGTCGTCGATTGCTTCAAGTCAATCGTAGGTATCGTGCCATTCCGGGGCTTCGGCGGCCTCGGTATGGACGGCGGCCCCTTCTGATCAAACATAGGAATCTTGTTTGTCACGGCGCCGCGGGGGATGTCTTGTCGGCCGTTCGGCGTCGCCGCTATCTTGTTGAACAACGGCACGTCCCCGTCATCGCTGAACCTCGCGGACTGGATCTCATCCTCCTCGCTGGGCGCATCGACATCTACCACCTCGCGCTCCACGCCCCTGCGCTGACCACGCAGACGCGCCGTGGCCGGCCCATCCGGCGGGAGCCTCCTATCCTTAGGTTTCGGTGACGGTCTCTCGAACGCATGCTGCTTTGGAGGACTCGTGCGCGCCTCGTCGGACTGGAAGAGGTCGATCGGGTCCGGAGTAAACTCCTTCTCCATGTGCTTCCCGGGTAGCTGCTCGCGCGCGACGGGCTGGCCCACGTCCTCCTCGCTGTCCGGCACTTCCACAGGTTCAGCGCGCGCGACCGCCTTGCCTTTGCCCTTGTTCTTCCCCGTGCCGGCGCCTGCACGTATCAGCATCGCCGCCACAAGCCACACGACGGTGCGCAGAGACTCGGAGGGTACTCACTCCCGTTAGTGAAATATCCCGACGTCGTATGCTCCAGCTTCTGCCGCTTGCTATCTGCGGTCGTGCGAAACGTCGGACGGATCCCGCCCCCAGTATTCAGCACGGTTCTCGTCGCTGTCTGGTTGGCCGAGTATTCGCTGGGCCCGCCGCTTGCCCGCGTTCCATTGAGGTTGTTGGCCATGCGGCCGCTGTACGGATTGCTGGCAGCTGCTCCTTTCCTGGGATTTGAAGTCTTAACCATCGCGAGCAAGTTGTGTTCAATGCGACATGCAGTGAGGAGAGCACGCGAGGGTGGCTGAACGTACCGGTACGGCTATGGGCGTGGGCTGTCCCTTCCAGCGACTGTCCCTAATCCCAAACGAGCACTCAGGGTCGTTTCTGATGCGCATAGAGCCGCCTCCACGTACGTGTGTCCCGAAGCCATCGTGTTTGGCGCGTCCCTGGTGCTCCGTCCACCGATCCCACTACCTACGGCGCTAAGTTTATTGACGGCGCCGCGATCTTGTGTAGTGAAAGTTATATTCGTGTTCATAGGTCACAGATCGGAGAGCCTGTATGCTGAGGAGTAGCGTCGGCCGGTGGCCGCGAGAGAGCAGGACGGGGTCGAGGGAAAGACGGCATGCAGAGGATTGACAAGCCAAGATGAGCAGCTCCTCCGTGCCGCACACCGAGCGCGCGAGGGTGCCCACGTGATACACCACCAAATCTAGATATCGCCACTGGCCACTGGCTAGCCTGCAGGAGGATGAGTGTGGAATAGTCGGGTCGTCTATTCATCGTCTACTCGCGGCGTGCGCGTGAGCTAGTATGGAACGGCGACGCCGGGGGGCCAGACATGATCAAGTACGACTACGTATCGGCACCGGCATGCAGCAAAAAACTAGAGAAGGGAAGCGTCCGTTGGCAGGAGGGGCCGGCCGCGCGGAGGCGGCCAAGTACTATGGATGTGGTGCGCAGGAAATGATATACACTACATGGTGTCCGGTATACGTATACACGTACAAGAATGCATAGGAGATCGTGCATGGTCGTAAGATGCGATGGATGGCGACAAAGTAAGATATGCAAGAAGAAAATAGGGCAGACAACGGGAATCACACTCAGCATCCGTCGTACTTGGAGTTGCGCGGGAACGTGTACCCCGCTTGGTCCCACGTCGTGAGATTGGGGTTCGAGTACGCGTTTAGATGGCTAGATCGGTGATCACTTATCAGTCAAGTTCCACAGACAAGACACTCTGCACACGTACTTCGTGATGTATTCCGCTGTTGGATGACTCGACGGGTCACACGTCAACTTCTCGTCGCCGGCGTCCTCTCTTTGGTATACGCGCACGTAGTCGACGTACATCTTGCTCGGGAACGTCAAGTGCTTGAAATCTTGGTGCTGGAACCCGGCTGTAATGAAGTGTGAGAGGCGCGCAAACACGAGGCCGTCAACGAGGTACTCACGAGACATGCCCAAGTTCATGATAATGTACTGCGCATCGATCAGCAAGCAGCCTCGAGGTCCCTCCTATCGCATTCACTCACCATAGGCTCCTCCGGGACCAGTCGTTGGCTAATTTCCGTAGTCGTATCAGGACCAATCGTCGCCGCAGTCATCGTCCAGGCTGGGGTCCCCTCAGAGTACCAGGTGACGAAGCCGTCATCACGGCTGTCGGGATTTGACCACCACTCGTAGCCGTAGGTAGTGTAACCCGCATCGTTATAGTTCGCGTTGTCGATATCCGTGACAGCAGAGACGGCTTGCTGGTATTGCGCGCCCTTGTACGAGTTGAACCGGGTCTTCGTGGAGTCGACAATCGGCGTGACGTCGGACGTGTTCACGAACTCGTACTGGTAGTTGTACGGCGCCGTCTGGAACGACTGCGAGACCTCGCCTTGGAAGCGGCTGACATCGACCTGCGCTTCGAAGACATCGATCTCCGGCGTGCCGCGCCCTACGTTGACACTGGGACCGGGGTGGTCGGACTCCGGGCATGTGCACGACGACAACCGCTGGCCGGGCATGAAGCTGATCGGACTTCCGCCGGGACCACCGACGATGGCCGCCTCGGGCAGATGGTCCGCAGAGGTCTGGTTCGGGAATGTGCCGACATCGCAAGCATCGTAGCTGTACGGCCATGTCCCCTCCGTGGTGGCGCCGTAACCTGCGCGACCCTAGAATAGAGCGAAGATGAGGAAAGGGTGTGGCGGTGCGATGCTCCACACTTACGAGATTACCCATGGTCCACACTGCTGGCCACAAACCTGGCGCCTGAGGACTGCCCGGGAGGCTGACCTTCACCTCGATGTAACCTGTCGTGAAGCAGAACTTGTTCCATGTCTGAAGCATGCCGCTGCGGAAGTTGAGGTCGTGGTTCTCCGCCTCCTCCAGAGTGATCACCAGCTTCCCGTTCTCCGTGGTGATCTGCTTCGGGTCGTACCATTCAATGTCGCCAGTTGGCCAGTAGTGGAAGTCGACAGCTTCCCAGAACGGGTCGTCGCCGGGGTAGAACGTCCGGCCGTCCTGCTCGAACTCGTCGCTGAACACGAGCTTGTAGGCCTTGCCATCGTTACCCGTCCGTGTGTACGCAGACTGGTCCGTGTCGGCATCGATGAGAGAAGGGAAGTTCGTGAGCTGGGGCACCTGCCCGGTCGCGTTGATACCGCCGAGGTTGAAGCCCGAGACCGACGGTTGCACATGGACGTAATGGTCGATAATAGGGTATCCTGCGAAGAGCACGATGATCCCCGCGACGATGAGCACCAGCGCAGACGCATTGATCCATCCCCTTGACGAGAACGGCGCACAGCTTCGGTCGAGCGCAGCATCGCGGACGGGGTCAGGGTTGTGGAGCGGGTCGTCTAGGTTGGGATCCTTCGTATCCCACATGTACGGGTATTGTTGCACGGTTGTCGTCGCAGCGATCGGGACATGGGACGCCGTCGTCTTTTCGTTTGTCGTGCCTATTGACGCTTCTGAGGGTGCATTGCTGAACCTCGAGGATCCATAGCGCCCGCTCGCCATTGTGGGGTTGTACTGCTCCAACGTCAGTCCCTCCTCCTTCACCGGCATCTGCAAAGTAGATTACGCACCGAGTACGGTCCATAGCCTCCGCCAATCTGGCCAATGGCTACTCCTTGTGTGGTATCGTTCCGCTGGCTCAGATAGCTGCTCGACGCCTGAGGCTGGCTGAAGGAGGGCGGCTGCGGTTGAGGTTGATATCGTCGGCTGCCAGATGGGCTCTGAGGCACGGCATAGTAATGGTCGCTGGGAGGGGGAACTCTGCGGGGGGGCATGGCCATGGAGGTATCCGGGAAAGCGATGAGGTGGGCTCAAGGGTATGAGGGTTTGAGCGGTGGGAAACAGCGGAGGACTGGCGCCACTTAAGAACTGCGCAACGAATTCGGCAGCACCAGAATAGAGCACTTATGTCAGGCCAGGCGACTGACGTCGTTGGGTTGTTGGGAGGGACGGGGGCAGATGAGATATTCGTGGGGGGTCGTGAGCGTGGGCGAGATAGAGCGAGGTCAGGGAACGGAGGAGAGAGGCTCAGAGATGCCGCTGGAGCGTACACGCGACTTCAACACACACGGCCACAGACGCCGCCTCCAGCGTCACGGATTTGCGTGCGTCCCCGGGCCCGGAGCGCTCAACTTGCAGCGCCACATCGTAAATTCTCCTTCCCTGCCGCCGCCCCCAGTGCAGGCAGGGATCGGCATCTCGAAAGCGGTGTGCGAGGTTCGCACTAGGGTCGCACTGCGGCTAACCGAATGACGCAGCGCGCACCGTTCATATGTATCGACACAAGTACTCTGATTCACAATGTCAACAGCCCGCCAACTCGTACACAATATGGATGTCGACGTTCGAGAGCTTTCCTCCACGCCTTAACTCCGGACAACTGGAAAGGTTCCCTGGCCAAACCTATACCCGTCTGGGCCTGTGGTACCCCCGATAGTAATCGTATCGCTCAGCTCGAAGTAGGACAAGACTGCGGCTTGCGGTCTGATCAATAATAGCCAAAACGGAATGCACGGAGGCTGAACGGATGTATCGGAATGCAGAGCGGAGACTCCTCAGTGGCCGTGGTCGTCCCCCAATATCGCAGCGACGCAGTACGGCGCGAGCATTCCCACAACGGTGAGAAGCAATTGTCGCGTCTTCGAGGCCGTCTCTTCTCCCGCAGCCACATGTGCATGAGTGAGCGACGGCTGGAGCACCGTCGCCACGTATAGGAAAGATCCACCCTAGTTGCGAAGTTAGTACCCGTGTCTCACATGTACATCGCGGGCGCAACATGTGCAAACGTACGGAGAAGAGCAATGCTATTCCCGGCCAGCGGCCTTGACTGTCCGCTCCGAAGAACGACAGCAGCGTGTACGAAAGCAGAGTGCCGATGGGCGTTGCGGCGCTGAAGATCGCTAGATGCTTCTTGCATTGAGACGGCGGTAAGGAGGTGGAGAGAAGGGATGTCGTCAACGCGAGCGCAGTCGGGGCTATGCGCATAAAGGATGCGCGCCGTCAGTGTACACCCCGGAGTATTGCTGTGATATTTGACGAACCTTTGTGTACCACCAGTGCAAGGAAAACAACAAGAGATAATCCCGAGATAGACCCGCCGGTCGTCGGTTCTGCTGCCGAGTCGGAAAGCGACGCGGAGCCTAACGCAAGCCCGTCCGCGAGCGCATGCACGACCAGGCCGAGAGTCAGCGGATATGCACGCTCACGCGGCTCGGAAGCTTCGACGGTGACCCGCCGCGGAGGCGTATGCGACGACTCTGCCGGGATGTATGCCTCCGTGCGTTCCAGGTCGCCAAGCTCGACGTCGAATTCGACGGTGGTTTCTTCACTCGGCTTTGGCGGCTGGTACGCATTGGGCTCACTGGGTGCATGCGAGTGGTGCGATACTTGTCGCTCGACGACAAGCATGAACGTGAAGCCCGCAATGAGGGAAAGCGCGATTGCTGAAGTCGGGAAGGCCGCTTCCGCATGTCGAGACAGGGCAAGTGTCTCGATACCTCTGCATTGTTTTGAAGTCTGTCAGAGGCGCGTTCTATGGGTATTCATACTAATAGGACATACTCGGGGATAACCACACCCAAAGCTGCCCCAAGCAATAGCCCGGTGCCGAGAGCAGAGAGGGAGGATAGGGAAGACTCTTGAAGGTCTGTGATTCAGCGAAAGCACGCATATGTCCGAAATATGCTCACTTGAGAAGGCCACTGACAGAGGCAGCATACCGGTCCCAAACGATGCTGCCCCCAGCAGGATCGCCATTACGAAGACAGAGGCAAAACCCGACATGACCTCAGACTGCAGTATTCCAGTTGTTCAGTGCAGTGAGTCGTTCCTGAGAGTATACCAGCTGACGACAAGCTCAAGCTCGAGTCGGTTCAAGTCCAGCGCGAGCGGGTGCAGAGGATGTGTACACGTTGTGCCGGCTTGCGGTTCTGTATCATGGCGAGTCTGCTGCAAGCCTTCGACGCTGTCCGCAGCGCGACCGAGACGTGATGCACGTGAACAACGCGACGCGTATTCCGACGCGCAGGCGCTGAGTCCGACGCCGACCATCTTGCCGCCGTCATCCAGAATCCACCTCTTCTCCTCCCCTCGCCTGCTTGAGTGCTGGAATTGCGCCCCTCTGTACCTGATGAAAGGCTTTGACTGGCTTTATACGCATATATGCGCTCAGAGAAACGACTTGGCGACACCGCGACATCCCATGCTCGTCGCGCAAACACTGATGATCCCGGCAAGTCTAGTCTAGACCTGTACCCAAAGTTGGATGCGCTGTCCCTGCAGTGGACTCTACAGACCGTTGGAATACATACAATATACGTGTAACGTCGAATCCAAATGGACCACACCATATACTAGGCGACGTTCCGTCGCGGACTAGGCCTCGAGGGACCGCTTTGGATCCCATGGAGTGGAGCCTTGGACGACAATTCATCGTAGCGCACAGGGCCGAACCTTCTGAACCCGTCGGAAGCTAGAGTCTACGTCTCGATGTCGAAGCCTTTCGGCCTCGTCCGATTGTATAGTCAGTCCAAACATTACAACTCTGCGTCGACGTTCACCGCTGACCCAACGAAGCTCATTGCGTCTAGAGTTCAGCTGTCAAGCGTATCAAACAAAGATCTTGTCGGATACTCCGGCAGGAGCTCTAATGAAAGCTCATTCGGAAGCCTCACATGTTCATCGGCCCCACCCGTCTCACAATGCTCCCGCTAACTCGGACCTTCACACGCGCCCAGCTCATGACCGTCTCGAGACTGGCCCACGACACAGGCGGGTCCTGCTTCCGAACTGGGCTCTTCTTCGACCCGCGCCGACTCCCCATAGGACGGCCGAGGACGAATGTGCTCCGCAATCCCCGGGACACACGTTGCATGACCGCATCCTCGTGCCGGGACAATGACACCAGCCTGCCGTCGGCCTCACCTATTCTACTGAGCACAGCCTTCTAAGGGGTTCCACTACGTATTGTTGGAGTATATAAGCCATGGCTGCAAGACCACAGAGAAGCTCCACAGCGAGTGTCTCTTACAGACTCGAGCATACACCCACCACCCCCACCAAAATCCACTGCTACATTCGTAGCGATCGCTCCCTCTTATATTCAGCATCATGAACCCAATCGTCTACTTACTCACTGTCGCATACTTCGCTCTTGTCGCGCTCGGCCAACGCATAGCCATCGGCGCTCCTACAGAATGGGCCACCGTCAAGCCAGGGAGCAACATCACCGTTGAAGTCGACCGGCCCGTACGTCCTCCATCCACGCTCACGCGCAACAACTCATCCTGACCGCCCGCCACAGATGACGCTTACCGGCTCTGACGAGGTCGCCATCGCGATCGGCCTCTGGCCTTGCGCAGGGTTCGGCGACGAGGCGAACCGGACGTGCGCCGAGATGGACGTGACCCAGGTGCTGGGCAACGTCCTGTACACGGGCACGTACGCGCCCCAGCTCCCGCCTCCGCCGGAGTTCGAGAAGCCGCCGTACCAGAACTTCACCGTCACAGTCCCGGCGAACTTCGCCACCGGCCAGGCCAGCCTCGGCGTCGCGCACTTCTCGCTCGTTGGGGTGAGTCGAGGCCTTTTGCAGTATAGTGAGGAGAAGTGCTGACGGTTCATCTTCGTAGGCCAGTGCGATGCCGTTCTTGGAGGTAGCGAACATTACGTTGATTATCCAGTGAACACTGCACGAACTCGGTGCGCCACCGCGGTGCGAGCTTCTAGAGGACGCGACTTGTCTCGAACTTTGACTCTTCTCGGACTGATCCGTTCGAACACTATAGCACGGACTTCTGTAGCGTTCATTCACCCACTAATGACTTGCGCACGCTCCTGTCGCGTTCCTGTACATACCATACCCTTCAGCAGTACGTTCATTGTACGTCAAAATATCACGCAATAATATGTTGGCAAACTACCTGAACATCGTGCTAAATAATGTCCGCGTTAGAAGCTCTACAAGGTCCAAGACGTCGTCAAACTCATACGGGTATATGATGGAAGCACACCAAGCAGCTCTGCACACCGCCCTCTCGGGCCTCATGCCTCTCCATCCTTCACATCGCGCTTCTCCTCCTGCGCCGCCTGATCGTCGTCGTCATTCTCCTTCGCGCGCTTCGCATCCTCCTTCTCTGCCTTCTCCGCCTGCCCTCGCGCGCCCTTCTGCCGCTCGGCCTCGGCATCCTGGCTCGCCCCCTCAGCCGCCTCGCGGTCGCCCTCGCTCGAACTCGAGCTGCTAGAGCTCGAGGAGCTGAAGCTCGCCTGCCGCACCATGCCCTTCGTCTCCTTCCCCTTCCCGCCGACCGCGCGCTTCCGCACCTCCGTCCGCTGCTCTTTCCACTTGACCAGCTTCTCGTCGAAGCCGTCGATCGCGCGCACACGTCCGAGGGCGCCGAGGTTCTCCGGGCGCGAGAGGTACGCGGCGAGTGTGGGGAGGAGGTCTTTGCTCGGGCGGTAAGTCCCCGAGGCATTGTCGATGACCAGCTCGTACGCTGATGGTGGCAGACTGGCAGGGTCGAAATGGTCCACGTCGACATCGGGCTCTTCCTCGTCTGCCTTGCTGTTCTGCACCGGTGCACTGTCCCCGTTGGGGTGTGCTCCGTCGGCATGTTCCTCAGCAGCAGGCTGTTTCTCCGGCGAAGGCTTCGATGCGTGTACCCTGCGCACGAAGAACTCGCCGCTATATGCAATTTCGAGCGCGACGTCCGCGTGCATAGTGTGTTTGCTCAGCATTTGGATCGCGAACTCCTCTCCTGTTTCCTGTGCAGTAGCGCGCAACCTGTCATTTCGGGGGAACCAAGGGGGTATAGCGGAAATGCACGAACCGTGAAGCGCCATTCGCCGTCGAGCAGAATCACATAAGTAAATATCCGTCCTTCCTTGCCGTACGAGGTCATGTCCAGGAACTTCCTCGCGACCGCTTCGTCAGGCTTGCCCTCCTCCTTAGAGCCTACTTCTTGCTTGACCTCCTTACTGGGCTCCTTGCCTTCGCTCCCCGGTTCGGTCTTGTCTTCTTCGCCTATGACACCCCAGATGGTGTTAGCGTCCCACCGGTATATTGTACGATGTTGCTTGTGCAGCGTGCGGTTGAGAAGGATGCCTTTGATGCCTTTTGCCTTGAACATGGCCTTGATGAACGGCGCGAACCCCACATAGCGATGGTGGAGAGAGGCGGGAACAGGTCCGCTGAGATGTATGCGGTTTGCAATGAAGGAGCGGGCACCAGTGATGTAGGTGGCCAAGGGACAGAAATGCCGCACGAAGATGTCTACAAGCACGGTGAGTTTCACACTGACATGACAAAACTAGCAGCTGAGTGGCACTCACGGGGACCAAGAGTGTATATGCGCCCTCCATCCTCCCCCTCCAGATTTGGTGCAGGACCCAACACGCGAACGCTCACTATAACGCGAGTGCGATGTCCGACACGACCGCGCGTCACCACCTTCGCGACATACGTCCCGAGGCGCGTCCTCACGCTGCCGTGACGTTTGTGTACCTTGAACTCGCGTTCGCCAGAGTCCCAGCCCTCCTTGAACTCCTGCTTGCCATCGTCGCGGTCGAAGTTCGGGTCGGGAAAGCGCACGGTGGCCTTTCCGAGCTTGTCGTCGCGATTGCCTGGGTCCTCATCGATCAGGGAGAGGTTCAGAACAAACCCAGAGGCAGGTACGCCCGAGACGATCCAGCGCGTGTTCCATGTTGGGTTGAGAGTTTTCCGCGAGGTGGGTGTGCGGTACGTGATAGTTTGTGGGAGCTCGGACTCCGGTCCGGACACGTTCTTATGGCGAGCGGGCGCGAGAGAGGCGAGGATATACGGGTCGGAGGAGAAGTCGTTCAGGTCGGCGAGCGGAACATTCACCGCGCGGTGGAAGACGATCTCGCAGGTGTACCTCGCTGGGGTGGACATCGAGGAGGTGAGACGTTGGACAAACTCAGCCAGGGCGCGAGCAACCCAAAAGATTTAAGACCGCTACCGCCACCAAAAGGCAATGACGTCATGGACGGTTCGGGCAATACTGTGGATTATACTGATGTCCGGACTACATGCTACGCTGTTACAGTACTACAAGTCCGTCGACTGTACATTCGGAGTAGGGCGATATATGCTACAAATGTCCTTCAACGGAAATCGTCCAAACAATATACGTAAGGGGTGGACATTAAGTCCTGGTTTACGAGATGAAGACCGTCTCGGTGAGGACCTCAAGCGTAGGCCAATAGCGTGCCTGAAAGCATACAGTTAGCACCTCCATCACATCAAGAACTGCAGCTGCACTCACCCCGACCAGGGAGAAGTGGGCGACAGAAAGTGCCGCCGCGCCTGAGGGGAAGTCCGCAGGCACAGCGACCGTGAAGTTCTGGAAGAGGTCGGAGCCGCCAGGCCGGAGCTGGGGGGTATATGGGCCGGCGTAAAGGGGTGTTCCGATCTCCTCAGTGGTATCAATGCCGTCGCACGTTCCCGGCGGCGCTTGACCAGCGCAGCTCAAGAGCCCGATGGCTACGGAGACCTCTTGCGAGCCCGTGAGAGTATCCTGAAAGCAACCCCAACATGAGCCACGGCAACTGAGACGGAGAGGCGACGACTTACGGGTCGGTCGACGTCGACAATGAACTGCTCGCCTGGGGCGAATGTGGATTGAGCGGGGGGAGCACGAATGACCGCCATTTGCGCAGCGGCGAGCGAGGCAAATGCGGAAAGGACGAGGAGAAACTTCATGGTAGTGTCGTATGTGAGGGCGTGTATGGGCGAGTGGGTGGAAGTGCTTGAACACTAAGGCCGCCGTCCTACACTAGAAGGGTTTATATCCTCCAATAGTTGATGGAGCACCATTCGTCGGACGCTCTAAGCCGGACCTGGCCCAGGCTGTGCACACCAGGCCGAGCGGACGCAGTTGCTTGCGTAATAACTTGCAGCGAAGCCCGCCGAGCTGGGCCTCGTCGAACGGCAAGGAGCGGCCAATGAACTGCAACCCACGGTCAGCGGCGGTCATTCGGTGGGGGATGGGTCGCCGTACTCACAGGGAATGAACACATGAAACGTCGGTGGCGAGGACAGCAGCGGCATCTAATTTCCCGCCGGAGGAGCGCTGTAGGGCTGCGCATGATGTTTCCGGAGCTTAACCATATCGTGTGTCGTTGAACATTACGTTCCAAGCCCAGTGGCACGACCGTTCGTTTCCAGCATGGGTTGGGGCGCCTCAGGACAGGCTTTAGGCAATTGCAAGACTCCTCCGGCCCTAGTGCGCAATCCGAGACGCGAGCA
This sequence comes from Trametes pubescens, assembly GCA_001895945.1. NCBI lineage: Eukaryota > Fungi > Basidiomycota > Agaricomycetes > Polyporales > Polyporaceae > Trametes > Trametes pubescens. The sequence goes on along the minus strand of MNAD01000447.1, from coordinate 127,676 downwards.
CGTTCCAATAGACTCTCAGGGAGTGCCTGAGCATCACGCGGTCTCCCAGTACGCTCTTCTGAGGCCATGCTCATCATGGCGGGCTCCTTACTGTCCTAAACTTAAGCTTCGCACTCGTCACAGAAGGCAGCATGTCAGGTACTCACCGCGTGTCCTCACACCATTCCCGCGGCACCTCTTCGCTCATAGAGCATAGCCTAACGCCTAGCACCCGGTGGGCGTCGGCCGAATCTCAGAAGAACGTCGACCCGGTACGAGTCGGCAGTTCTCGTACGGTCTATGCCGACTGGCAGGAGTCAGCTGAAGTACCGCCTTACGGGGGATAGCTGCAGACCGGCAGGGTACAGAGCATGATGAACAAGCCTCAAGGCAAGCATTCAATATACCGCGCGTTGAGATGGCAGTTAACCAGAATTTTCGACTTCGGAGAGATGGAGGGAAGGAAAGAAGGCCGCAAACCTGGAGCGGCATGAAGTTGGCGCTCACACCTCCGCGCTACATAGGCACAGCCACGACTCTCACTCGCTCAGGTCAAGGTCGGTTTCCCATGTCGGTGACGGCAAGCAGTACTAGGGTAGCATTCATTCGGACAGGTTCGCAGGCATAGGATGAAAGTCACGGTCGTTTATTAGAGAACGACTTATACAATCGAAAAATCTGTCAACACGGCTCTTGGCACGTCTGCCACCCCCATCTCCTACGATCCGGAGACAAAGGACGAGTCGGTAATACTGACATCAGGCGCGCTCAAGATAGTCTTAGACCAAATCTTTTGAAAAGATGAAAAGATTGTCAGTTGTCGCACACTGATGAGAAAGAAGAAAGGAAGGTGCTTACATAGCGCCAAGAAAAGCTTTGCGTCCAGCTGCGCTGGTGATGAAGGTCGGAGCTAGTCCGACGGAGTCCGAGAGCGAGAGCGAGAGCGAGAGCGAGAGCGAGAGCGAGAGCGAGAGCGAGAGCGAGAGCGAGAAAAGAGAGCCAGCAAGAGACAAGAGACAAAGGCCCAGTGGTTTTAGCGCGAGACCGGAAGTTGGGACCGGACAACTTCGAAGGGACGAGTACGAGCAGATCCTAGCGAGCGAGAGAGTCCAGTAGCTGAGAGCCAGTTCTAGACGATCAGAACCAGCGATAAAACACAAGAATCGTCCGTTTTGGGAGCAGCGATAGTGGCTGCTAGCTTGGCAGAGAACAGGCTCGCCTTCCCCATGCATGGAGAAGAGAAGCCCGGGCATCGAATCATCCCAAGAACAACACGAATGTGTGTCCAGTGGGAGGAACTAGACGATGGAAGTCAGCAAATTGTGACGAGTCAGGACACGAAGAGACTCACCCGATGCGGGGATGAACGATGTATGAGCTGTCCGAGCGGGGTTGGCGCTCAGGAAGGGACAGCAGTCGCATCCGGTCTCGCTCTACACCCCACACGTTTGCAGCCATGCGAAGGTTAGAGAGAATCTGCACGAAAGACAGTCAGCGTCGCGCAGTAGATAGATAAGAGGCAACGTACCAGACACTAAAGGATGGGCGATGAACTGGTGTTGACGATCCAGACAACCTTGTATTGTCGGAGAGGATCATCGAAGTGGCTCGCAATGAGCCGAGCCAGACGACGCAAGCAGAACGTGGCGCGTTGTCGCTGAGGTTGCGACTGTATGGACTGTCGACGACGGTGGGAACTAAAGAAATGGGTACGAAATGGGGCGGTCTCCGGGACCATGAGCCCCCAGTTCGAACCGGGTGATTGAAGCGCGAAGGCCAGCGCTGGGGGAGCGGTCGCCAAACCCGCTCATGCTCGGGTTGTCGACATCGTCCCTGAGCGTGATAGTCGGTCACGAACACGAACAAGACGTCGAACTTGAGTTGGCGATCTAGTGCGGGGCTACGCACGTACGGCTGCAATGTTGACCAGACATCACAGACGCTCGAGGTAGTCGCACCAGAGGGGGGAACTTGAACAGGGCCTGTGAGTGCCGCCGAATTGGCGAGCGTCGCGTTCGGATCGGAGACCACGACTGCTCGCAGGTCGGCACGCGAAGGCAGGTCGACGAGGACGTCCAGAGAGTCTAGCGATCAGACCCCTGGGGAACCAAGTCGAGGGGAAGATTTTTGGGTAGGGTTCGTTGAGAATTCCGCGTCGGGGAGACCGTGAGCGGCGGCCCAGACGACGAGAGTTCTCGACGGTGAAGGTGGTGTGCGGATGCGTCGACTCGGGACGACGAGTGAGGTACTTGGTCGAAGTTCTAGCACCCAGTCCGTACCGGGCGGCGGTGGAGTAGTGGGAGGTGAATAGCGTCGACGAGGAACACATAGAAGAAAGCGAGTGGCTGCGTTGCAGAGAAGTCGGCAGTGGACGGTCGTCCATATCAGAGATAAGCTTGCTTGAGGGACTCCTTCCAGAGTTCAAGGAAAGCGTCCCGATGTTCCTGCTTGACCTGCTCTCGCGCCCCAAAGGGCCGGTCGAGAGGCTTGTATCAAAGTCAGTGGGGGATTCCAACCAACGAATCGGAAGCCAATCTCACCTGGATCAAGCGACTGTCATTTTTGCTGCCGGGAAGAGGTGTACGGTGTGCATTCTCCTCGACGAAGATGTGGAGACCGGATGGAGCGTCGCTGTTGCGCTTGAAGAACAAAGCGAGATCTTCGCCGCTCGGCCGCGTCCACATCTGCCAGAAAGTCTCCCGCGCCGCCTTCGCCAGCCTCTCGTCTGGGTGAGGTCCGGCGCCAGTGAGATCGATGGCAGAAGGGGTACGGTAGTACTCCTCATCTTCGGCACAAAGTAAAGCTCCTTCCGCAAGGTATGCGGGAGGGAGTACACTCATGGGCTCAGGCTCAGAAGGAGTATAGAGCCCCAAGAGGTCATACGCCGATACAGTAGCGCAGATCTTGGCACACGCCTCACCGAAATCCACTTCCAGCGCCGGCCCGCACTGCGGCCATGCGCGGGGCCCAGGCGCTGGTTGGGCTTCGGTGAAGGTACCAGCTCGTACGCCCTGCCAGAGATCCTCGAATGATACGCGAGGAGACTCTTGCGAATCGGAAGTGACGATGGCCTGAGTGTTGATCAAAATCAGTGTACTGACACGATAGTCGCAACGATACGCACATTGTAATCGGGTACCTGTTCATCACCGTGAACTTGCGTAGACGCGCCATAGAATTGGTATGCCTCATCCTGTACTGGACCGTCGGCGAACTCCTCGTCGGACAGGTATTGCTGTACTGCAACGTCAGCACCCATTCGAACGTCCGGAGAATAGTACTCACATCGAGGAGCGAATCAAACCAAGGATAGTGCGACGGAGAAGCAGGGATGGGCGCCAGGAATGAAGGGCATACGAGCTCCGGGAATCTAGCCTGAGCGAAGTTGGACGCGAACTCGGGACTTGGTACAACGCCGGGGACCAGGAGGTCGTTCTTGGTGGGCTTGAGCAGCCCGACCGAAGGAGACGACGACATAGCCATCAGGTTCGCCTCGCCGTCGTCGTCGAATGACAGCGCTGGAAGAGGCGGAGAGCAGGCGAATTCCTCCAGAATGAAGAGGACAGAGGGCGATGGGGCCAAGACTGGGATCGGGACGTGGAGGAAGTCGCTTGTCGGGGAGGCAGAGAGGAGATGGATGTCGTCTATGATGCTTTCCGCTGCTGTGAAGAACGAAGCAGCGGAGTCGCTCCCTACCAGACAATGTCCGTCCTCATAGTCACACGACTCGTCCTCGGGCAGGGTCACCGTGATCCGCAGGCCGTCCACTATGATAGACTGAGGACGAACAAGGGATGGCTTCCAAGGAGTCGGAGAAGAGATCCTACTCTCTATAGCAGCCGGCCAGCCGCCAGGCATAATCTCCTCCTCAACCTCGACGTTATCGTGCACAGACGCCTCTCCAGAAATATCGCCCATCGATGAATCCGAGTCGGTGCTGAAGTAGTAGAGGTCGATGTCATCATCCTCTTCTTCTGGCTGGGCCGCGGGAAAAGCTTCAGCTACCGGTGGCCACGTGTGCGTGCTTTCATCCTCGGCGAGGGGTTGGAAGGCACCGTAGTGACCGTCGAGGTTGTACTGGCGAGCGAGTGTAGACATGATAGGAAGGTGTTGACAAGAGAGCGAAAAACTGAGAGCACGACTTGGGTGAGAGCAACGTAATAGGGAAAGGAATGGAGCCTCTGTATTGAATTATATACTGAACTAGGCTGACGCGGCGAACAGCAGAGGCTGCCTGCTCTTGCTGGTTGGTGTTCAGCCATCACGATTGGGACTGTTTGGCATGGTGAGCCTTCATTAACCAATGCGAGAGAGAACTCACCATAGAGCGAGCACTACATACAAAGGAAACCGTATGAATGATTTGTTGTATGAATGAATTGAGGTGCAAGCAAGTGCAGTATAAGTTGACTCGGAGAGCGGTAGCCAAGTGGTCACTAGCAGCCTCGAGAATACTTCAATCGCCAAGCTTCAACATGCGCGCTATGCATGTGGACTTGTCGTATACGATATTTTCTGTGACGATTTGATCCATCAAGTGGTTTCAGTGGGAGAGACGTTGTACAAGCGAAGGTGGCAGAAGAGATTGGGACAAGGTTGAGATGACGCCCATCTCCAGAGCACTTACTACAGATCTAGATCGGGAATCTCGGGAACGGCCGCGGCGCCTCCTTCAATGCAACGAAACACAACGTTCGACAGCGCTTGCCCATCCTTCCCTCTCCCATTCACGTCCAATGCGGTACAAATGTCTCACCGACGTCTCTTTAAAAATCCCTTTTGAGTCCCACCCGCATGGCTTCTTGAATCGGGCTGCGTGCACCCCCAAGACGATATCCTTGTTTAAGCGCCTCGCCGGGCCTGCCCCAAATCGACCATGCAGCTATCGTAATCTCCTTCCGACATCTCAGCTTTATACAGCGCCCCCCACTGACTCCAGCACCCCTGTCGGCGTAAAGGGTGTACTATCGCCCTGAACAAGCGAGTTTGATTCCGTAGTCAACGCTCTACATCGTCATGTCCATCTCAGAGCGTCTGTATATCCGCTGGGTGCGTTCCGAATGTTATGCTCTGCAGGAGTCAGTCAATATACTCACTTAGCTTTCCTTAGTTCCCGGATGAAGCCTCGGAGCCAACCTCCACGCTCGTCCTAACCACGCCCAACCGACACTTCGTGGACCTCCGCTTCTACAAATCCGGCCCATCTCCCGACGACTCCACGCCGTCCGCCGAGCGCTGCTTTACTGCACTCGAATGGGGCATCGGAGGCCTCTCCGTGGGCACACCCGAGCGTGGCAAGTGGTTGCATGAGATAAGCTCGCGCACAGAGCATCCGGAGAAGGAGACGGACGAGGGCGACATGTTTCCCCATCCCACCATGCCGGACGTCGCACTGGAGCGCGGACACATGACGCACCCCGATAGCGGCGAGATGCGCGAGTACGAAGAGGCGTGGAAGTCCCTGCCTGTGCTCTCTGTGGGCGGTCCGCACCCGGAAAAACGCGTAGCAGTGTTCCTTCAAATGCGCGAAGACCCTGTGGCAGGGACGACTAGACGCGGAGCTGTTGTGCGCATCGGACAACACTGCCAGGGTATTGTTCGGGATGGAAAGGACGTGTGCGTCCAGCGATGGTCGTGGGTAGATGACGGATGGAAGAAGGTCGGGCAGGTTGGAGAGTTCGATATCCCTTGCGACTCAACATGGACCAACGTGCGGGAAGGAGACACAGTCGAACGGGGTCAGGTGGTTTGGGATGTGAAGGAAGTCGCTCTTTTCTAAACATCGAGGTACGTCTGTTCCATATAGCAGCGGCAATGCTCGAAGCATTTCGAATTCTGACATTACTGTAGCTAGCCCATCTACCAACTTGCTTACGGAAATATCAAGTCGTATACAATGTCGTGACGAAATCATACACTTCCGCGACGACAGCAATACATAACTGATTCAGAATCATAATGAATGTTAGTACGGTAAGCATTACTGAGTAGAGACATTTAGGAACGCCAACACTTCACAAAGCTTCACAGCTAGTCCCGGAATACACCCCGCGCTACTAAAGTAAGACTTCTCCTTGACTCTCTATGATTCGTGGCCTCTTCATACCCTACGTATAAAGTCAGGAACACAACGCATGCGGATGGCAGAGGGCAGCTCACATGGAACGCAAGATCCCCAAGTCATCAAATCCTCACTCGATGTTAATGATCTCGCTGCGGACTTCGATGTGCGCCGAAGCAGAGATCTAAGTGCCCCCAACACATTCAGCACAACAATCTGAACCTGCACTGGCGAAGCACACGCACGGTCTGGCTTCCTAGCAAGAAGAAGTGAGCGACAGACAAAGCTGCAGATCCCTTGGGGAAGTCCGCGGGGACCGTCACGGTGTAGTTCTGGGCGAAACCGAGGGTACCAGGGACCGACTTCGGCGCGTACGGGCCCGAGAACAACACTCTGCCAATTTGGCTGTCTGTGCCATCCCCACTGCAGTTACCCTCGGTACTGTCGTTGGCGCAGCTCAGGAGCCCGATGGCCACGGACACGTCGTTCGAGAGGATGAGGTTGTTCTGCAAGGGCGTTTGTGTAAGTCTTACGGCGCAGGGAACAGTGAATCTCGGGTAGGGCCTCACCACTCTCTCGACGTCAACGACACACTCGTCACCGGGCGAGAACGTCGACTGGGGAGCCGGCGCATGGATGACGACGCTCTGGGCGGCCGCGAGGGAAGCAAGCGCAGCGAGAACGAGAGTGCACTTCATCTTGTCTGACCGGTGAGTCGTGATAAGTGAGGAGACGAGCGGAGGAGTGGTCCGTTGGCTATTGGAGGTCGAATGCGAGGACTTATATACTTCCTAGATTGATAGACGAGCATGGCCGAAGACGCCTTGTCCAGGGATGCCTGCAGAGAAACCGATGCCGCGGAGCGAAGTGCCGTCAACTGCGAGCGGTACAGTCAGGCACGTCCGTTACAGCCGGCAGGATATCAACGGATTCGGACAGCGGGCGGGCATTACGACTTACGGCGCAGGGTCGGCGTGGGGTTTTCCTGGATGGCGCCGGCCGAGCTTGTAATGATGAGGCTGGCTCACGGGCGGCAGGGAGAACGTTGGAGGTGTGCGCTCACACTTACGAATAATTTATCTTGAAGACACGGGGTTGACATTGTCATACTCTTCGAGCCTCCTTTACTGTGAGCCCCCGACAACACTTGTGGGTCGCGTTGGGTTGAGAGAGAGCTTACCCATTTTAGCGGTTTTAACGCAAGTAGTCATCGCCGGCAATGTCGCGGCCCTGGGAACCTGGATAGATGCGAACACGTTTCATCACCTCGGGAAGGACAAGCATTTAAAATATTGGCACGTTCGCCCAATGCCGCTGCAGCTCAGACGCTCTTGCGAAGCCCACCCGAAAGACTGTTTCTTACACTTCTCTTAAGTACCGAGGCCTACAGCAAGAGTCCGGGCGTCGAGCTATGAAGAGGCAAGAGTTGTACGCACCTTCCGGAGGCCCTGCCAGTGCATCATTCCCGAACGCCACTGCTCCCACTCCTACGCAGCGCGCCTTTAGTAACGGCGTTGCTCGGACTAGCCCCCGGGCTTGCGTTCGTGCTCATGAACTGTCAGAGGACGACGCCTCAGAGCGCTGAAATGCAACGGCGTGGGACAGGGCCCGACGCCGAATCAACGTACGCACACCCAGACATCCGTGGAGTCCCACTAGCAGCCTTTCTACATCCTCCAAGTTGTTGAAGAGCAGCTCAGCGGCGCCGGATCATTGTTGAAGGAATCCGGATGTGGTGCATCCGGGTCGGGGGCACCTACAGCGTTTGACGTCGAGGGCGAGCGCTTTCCCGTATGAATGAGGGGCACTATCCGTGGGTGCCCCTTCGGCGAATAGAGCCGTGGCCGGAAACACCTGCCGCCGTCAGACTCGATGAGCGGCCGTTTACGCACGTACAGCCACCCGTACCTTTCCCCGCTTCCGAGGGCACCGAGCACTTGAGTCTCCGTTGCGTCGGCTCGCCCACCGGAGCGGTGACGTGCCTGTTGAGCTATGCGGCGCCCAGGTACGGGCAGGCACGGCATCATGCAACCTATCGGCTTGTATACTATGCTCACAGTTCAGGATATCAAATGACTAGCTATAACAGCGTCAACAGGGAGTGAATCGAGGGCAACTGAACAATGGCTTTGTTTCATAAGTCCTCTCCATTGGTACTGCATTGAGGATGACAGTCCGCAGGGTGTTATTACGGTATGCACTTATTTATTAGGGGCTCGGCGGCTCGCCCTAGAACGCCGCGTCGTTCCCGATGATCACAGTTTGATTGACCACTTCAAGGAATGGCTCGACACCCTGCCCAAGACGTACGCGTCAGCCTTCCCTCTCGCGCTCACTTCCGACGCCAAAGAAGCTTACAATGACGAGCCCAAAGTGGGCGACGGAGAGCACGGCCGGACCTGCAGGCAAGAACTCCGGAATTGTGACCGTGAAGTTCTGGAAGAGGTCCGAATGGCCGTTCCCCACAGGCTGGGGAGTGTATGGGCCGGAGAAGAGCGGTGTGCCGATGTTGCCAGTGGTGTCAACGCCATCGCAGGTGCCCGCGGGCGCGAGCCCCACGCAGGACTGGATGCCAATTGCAACGGCGACGTCTTGGGAGCCTGTGAGGGAGGGCTGAGGAGAAGATCAGCTAATAGGACAACACAGAAGGTGATTCTCACGAACCACACGATCGACATCGACGACGACAGATTGTCCGGGGAAGAGCGTCGCGAGAGCGGGAGGAGAGGCAATGATCACGTTCTGAGCCGATGCACAAGCAGCGAGAGCGGCAAGCACGAAGGTGTTCTTGAACATGACGAGTACTTCGATCGGGGAGGAGCTGGAGGGGACGCTAGAATCGCAGTGAGCTCTGCCAGCCTACCGTTCGTGCTGACCAGTATTTATGTCGGTCGAGATTCATGTCAGTCGAGATTCGGAATCGTCGGCTTTGCAAAGGCCAGGCTAAAGCAGCCTCCAAACGTAACATCCCCGGGGGCCGTGTGTGCTTGAAAGCCACATCTCCGGAGGGCTCTGCTGAATGCCTGTTGCTCAACTTCAGTGCAACGGTCAAGGAGGCCGCTCTCACATCCGCCGTGGTGACCGGCAATTGATAGAGGGTGCACGATGCATGCGCAGAAGCGCTTCATAGCCTGAGGCGGAGCGGGCGCACGGAACACTGGCTCAGCCACGCGTTGGAGGAGCACATGTTCGTCTGCGTTAAGACTCCAGTCGCGAACGCGATTCTTCTGGGATCTGCCGTCCTTCCGCAGCTAAATAATCAATACGAGTCGCCGTCAGTGAAGATTGAACTAGTCTAGAAGCATCCGAAAAACGTGCTAACCTTGGATACTAGATGGCCAGCTAAGCTACGCAAACTAGTGCTTTGCAAATGTGAGTATGAGGTGTCCGAATCAGCAGACTGTAAGGGATGCAATTAGTTGGCCTTACAATGATCTTGCATCTCCGCCCCATTTAGACGTACGGCCGGACAGCGGGCACGAATACCGTCCAAAGAAACTTGCCAATGCCCAGCATCCTTGAGGGTCAAAGCCTTTCAAGCTCAGCCTGAGCAAACGAACGATCTCGATATTGAACGCCTATCACGGGGATGCTGCGTGGCTATGGTGTGCCCAAAACGCATGGCTCTGGCATGGTGCTCGACGTCAGTAGTATCTATAACGAGAGCAGACGCCATACGTAACTGACCATGTTTCATATCGAATAGACTCCCGACCATCCCCTCTTGGTCGGCCGCTTCGCCAGGCTTCCACTGCTGTCAGTGGAACCGATTTTCTTTTGAATATATAGCCACCTTGAAACGAAAGGGTGAGTTGTCCTAAACAGGCCTAGTACGTCGCAGCTCTGAGATGTTCCGATTTGCGCATGAGACCAACAGGAGACCATGGCGGTGACGAAGAACTTGAAGTTAACAAGAAGCGCCCAATGTAGCATCTCACCGCCACAAGGTTCGCCGCGGCGCGCGCGCGGACGAGCCAGTATTTGTGCAACTTGTATACGCACTCCTTGGAGTTTCTCACGAGCGCAGCGAAGACATGGCGAAGCTGGAGGATGCAACGCAGATGCAGCCACACCAACCCCGCGCGCACGACTTCGCCATCATATATCACTGCGCGATCCGGTGCGCTCGGAGTCGACTGCCCTAAGATTCTAGCAGCACGTCTTCCGGCCAGCGATACGCCCACATAGCCCCGGAGGTGGGCGCCGCCCCCGGAGGGTGGTCAGACACCTTGTCCGTAACGTCCATATCTCCTCGCACCCCCCTACGCCGCCTACCACTTTGCAGGCCGCCCGAGCCTCGTCCCCACACTCCTTCCCGCCGCAATTTGAAAGATTTTGAGCCGAAGAATCCATAGCATCCAGGATGATCGTCGCGAAAGACGTCAAGCCAGAGGTGGTGCTCACCTCGCCCACCGAGTACGAGGCCTCCTCGCCCGGCGCGTCCGCGTCCGCGTCCTCGCCGCCACTCGCAATCATGTCCCCGCCGCCCGAGCAGCCCCTACCCACACCCGCGGCGCACATGGCCCCGCCCGCATACTCCGTCCTCCCCGCCGCAGGCGCCTCGCAACCGTCGTCCTCCACGCGCGGCATCTCCGACGGCCCCACACTCGTCGGGCGCGACCGTGATTACGCGGAGTCTACGTCCTCGCGGTCGACGAACGAGCACAGCGCCGGACACGCGTTCTCACGCGGGCTGCTCGTAATGGTCCTCTCGCCCGTCGCGGCGTTCCTTGCGGCGCTGTGGGGTGCGGGCAAGCTCGTTGAGGGTATCGGGAAGGGGCTGTCGATGGGCCCCGAGGCGGCGTACAAGGCACACCAGGCGCGTGAGGAGCGGAGGATCGAGAGGAGAGCGAATCGGCGAGCCAAGAGGAGGAACGCTGTATGAGACTGCTGGTCCGGAAAGTGAGTGTCGTGTTAACGTCTTCTGAGGAAAGATGGACTTACGGGCTCGTTGTAGCTGGAGAGACGTCCTTCACATCTATGTATAACTTATTCCCGCACCTTTGCTTTAATGGGGTGCACGTCTGTGCAGGACGGACTGTCGTCTGTGGCATTTTTCAGGCGACCGTTGTGTACTATACACAGAGTATACCAGTGTGATGCACGACACCCTGCGTGCGCTCAACACGCTCAACCTGATATCTAGCTACTTGGGGCCGGATGGCCCGAACAGTGTGCGGGCTTATCGTGAGAAGCTTGAGATCGAGAGGACTGTCGCGTGAGGCAGTCTAGGGCAGCCTAGAAAGGAGTTAAGTTCTCTGCATGTGGCAGCTGTATTGCTGGATACACCTCATGCTTCGAACTACCGCAGCACACAAGACGACGCACATATATGAACGAAGGCAGGACCAGCTGAACGCGCAATCGACACCCAGTCGCACCAGTACTCGCCCCGACTTCACTGCTTAGTCTATATCTCGAAACATCGCTTTCCAAGCCAATCGCAGAGCCATGGAAGTAGTCAGCCGCAGGCCGGGGTCGGGCGTTAACAGCGGGGACAACGACGACGTCCCGAGCGACTCAGAGAACGAGGGTGCCGAGGCCCCCGGTCAGGACGGACCAGCACTCAAGGCTGCCAAAGCGTTCGGAATAGGGCTGGGGGCAATCGTCGCCACACCCTTCGCGATAGCCGGCGTCGGCGTTCTCGCTGCGGGTGCAACAGTGTGGGGTGCGGCGAAGGTCTTGCAGGGTGTGGGGGGCCTGCTTGCTGCGGGCCCGGAGGCGGCGGTGAGGGCGGCGGCAGGAGGCAGGCTGGCGGGGGAAGAGGCGAGGGAGAGAGAGAAGAAAGACAAGAAGGGGCCGCGGGAGGACACTAAACACGAGAAGTGAAGACGGTGCCCGGTGATGATGGCCCGCGCTGCTCTGTCTGGTGGTCCGCGGTTTCACGTTTGTATAGGACGAATCTCATTGCGTTATGCACGGCTGTGGACAGCTATGTTTGTAAAATTGAGAATCCTTTGAGCCATCGATCTTACAACCACAGCTTGCGTGCAACCGCGGAAATGGGATGTGCTGTACTGACGTCGCCGCCGATGGAAGAAGCCTGGGCTAAAGCCACGCGTATTCCACCGGTACCGTACGGATCGCCTGCGCACGAGACATTCCAGGAGTTTCCGATGCGAGAAGAATTCGGACGTCAAGAGAGCAAACTGCACTGAAGGTGCTTCAACAACCAGCTGCGGCTCAAAAAGACCCCGGTTTGTGTTGTCGCTAATGTGTATAACCGCAGAGGCCTGCCAAAAAAAAAACCGAGGGGCTGAAATTCGCCTTCGAACGGCACCGCTTCATAAAAGCCATGACGAAAAGGGATCGCTGCGCACGCGGATCGAAATCGGAAGTCAAGTATATGTACGCATGTCCCGCAGCATGACGGCGCGAAGAATTCCAGGGCGGCGCATGGCCATATTTTGAAGCCTCTCATTCGATCGGTGGACAAGCGGCGGGAAGGCCGTATGTTTAGCGCAAGACACGATTTCATTGGGTGCCCCGTATAGAACAGGTTGTTACCCCTGTTCGAAGAGCAAGGAAGTTCGTCAACAATAGACTATTGGGAATAAGCGCACCGAGCCGTGGTAGCGTCCATGAATGTTCGTGTGAAACACCGGGGAAAGAACAACGGGCGGTATTCTACGCATTGCAAGAACGTGTCGGAGCCTGGATGGCCGGTGAGTTGAAGGGGACAATCCGCCGAGATGCCGTCAAACCATGGCGATCGCGAGAGAGTGGTGCAAAGTGGTGCAGTGTAGAGCACAGACCTGCCAAAAGCCGCCACAAGAAGCTGCGAGTCGCGACGAGCACGGAGGTAGTGTACGTTGGCCAGGGCGAGATGTGACGAGACGAGATGGTTCGGACTCGATCTTTGAGCGTGGGGTCGCGGCTGGCGGAGGCTTAGAGGTCGCAGCGCTGCAAGCGCAGACAGAGCGGATCGGAGGAATGAGACCGAGTTTGGGGTCAGGTGGGCAGCCGAGACCAGAGACGAGTGTGGGAGCGAGGAGAGCATGGCCGGTTGGAAGCGCAGGGAAGCGTTCGGAAAGGAGAGAGAGCGCGGAGGGAGGAATGGGTGGTAGAGGTGCTGCGCAAGTGTGGAGAGACGAGGACGGAGTGGAGGGCGGGGAGGTGAAAGCGCATATGCGAGTGGAGAGGAGCAGGAGGAGGAAAAGAGGGACGAACAGCGGGTGGCCTTGTGACCTGGGCTCAAAAAGGCCCATCCGCAAATTGAGCCGCCTCGCTCCTTCGTTCCTCCCGTCCACCAAGCCAACGACGAACCCGACAAGATGAGCAACGACGGCGCGCTGTTTGGCCGCCAGGACCCTGGTGAGTGCATTTGCGAATGACTTTATCGCGTTCCCCGCGTGTCTGCATCGTGTCCGCCAAAAGCGGCCGGGCGTGGGGGCGGCAGGGGGTGCCGACTGGGCCGGGCGATTGGATTGCTGCGAAATGACGCTCGCTTGACCGACTCGCGCTCCTCTCCTGGATCCCCCGCACTCATCTCTCCACGCCCCGCGCGCGATACTGCTTTCTTCTCTCCACTACGACCATGTCGTCCAACTCGACGACGGCCGATTCCTCGGCCTCCAATTCCGTTGTCGTCTCTGCGAGTAGTACGTCCGCAGACCCCACATCTCCTCCGTCCGACCCGTCAACTGCTTCCTCTACCTCTACCTCTTCACGCACATCCACGACCGCCACGACTTCCCTTGCTGATCCTCCTACCTCAGGTACCTCTGATACGTCTGCCACCACGCCTGACCCCCCAACCTCCACCTCTGCCTCTACGGCGCCCACCGACCCTCCAACATCATCGTCGACCACCACCGGTCCCGATTCCTCTTCGACTACGACTACGACCGATCCTGGAAACACTTCCGCCCCTCCGGACCCTGGCTCGTCTTCAGTGACCAGCAGCGGTGCTACAAGCCCGCCGGTTTCCGGCTCTAGCGCCTCCGCAACCTCCTCTGCGATCCCGACGCAAACTTCTTCTTCGTCGGTAGTCCCATCTACATCCACTCAGACGAGCACCGTAGTGTGCGTATGCAGCCACATCCTTTCACGCTATTGTACTCATCTCGATACAGTGCCACCGATGCTAATGGCTCGGTTTTCACTTCTGTTGTCACTTCGACCGTTGTGAGCACGCCCACCGTTGGTGCTTCTTCCGATCGGTCGACAACCTCCTCGTCGCACACCGGTGCCATCGTGGGCGGCGTCGTCGGCGGTCTGGCAGGCGCTGCCATCCTCGCCACCCTCATATTCTTCATCTGTCGGCGTCGCCGAAGAGACGACTTTGATGGAAACTTCGACCCCGACCGCGTCACAGGTGACAATCGTGGCACTCTCCCCGACATCGACCTGGGCGCGGCAGAAGCGGTGACGCCGTACAACTACAGCCCTGGTGGAATGCCCACCCCCCAACCCACAGGGGCTCCCGCGGCTGGTCAAGGCGCCGATATGCGTCAGTACGGTGGAAACGTCCCGTCCTTCCTCGCAGGTGGTGTCGCAGGTGCAGGTGCGGGCGCCGCGATGGGCTATGCAGCCAACGAAGGACGCACGGCCTCCCCGCCGTCGGCATACACCCAGCCGTCGCAATCGCATTATGCGCCCTCGTCCTCCGATCATGGCGGCTATCCCGATTACGCGGCGTACGCTGCGTACGCGAATCCCTATCCGGCGCAGGGTGGGCCCCCAACCTCGTCCAACCCCAGCAGCCCCACGAACGCCTCCTTTGGGCCCCAGACAGGCATGGCCGGGCGCGACTTCCGGCATCCGTCGCCCGGGCCGTCGCTCGCAGCCACGACGCTCACAGAGCCGTCGACCTCGGGAGCTTCCTCAAGCCAACCTCCGGGGCCGGGCGTTATCCCGAGCGCGAAGGAGCGCGAGGCGATGCAATACCGGAGACAGGTCGCGAATCCCGATGGCGCAGGCGCAGGCCCGTCCGGCGGTGTCCTGCAGCACCAGGATGGCGGCCGACTGAACGCGACAGCTGAGGATGAAGAGCCGTCGGAGATCCCGCCGCGGTACGATTCTATCGCCCACGACTGAGGCGTCGAAGGCGATGTCGGAACACGAGCCTAGCTTAGAGCTCGATGGAGGCGCGGGGGTGGGTTTCGTGTTGGGAATGGAGACGGCTGGTCTGTCCGTGCCCGTGGGCCCAAAATTCGCTCGTACGATGATATGTCGGCGGGCTCCCCACCTCACAGCCTCGGCTTCCGATAGGGGCGGAGTCGGAGCGCACAACTCAACTACTAGACGTGCTCCCTCATGCATCATGCCTCAAGTTTCGTCCGGCGCCCCTCCTACTCCCCTGTGCCCCTCCGGCTTCACACACTTGTGTTTCGCACCCACTTCACCCTCCCGTCCATGCCCTCATGACCCATGTTTTCTATCTACAATACAGCACGGCCACTAGTTCTTATTACACACGTCGGACTATGCGTGCCCTGCATGGCTGCGCACGGACGACCATCATCACCCCTGTCTACATCCCGCGCCCCGCCCCCCTGCCCGCGCCTGGCCCCCCTGCCCGCGCCTGCGCTCGCGGCGCCGGCTTCTTGTTTGTACTACTCTCTTTCTTTGCTGCGCATGTATTGATACGACACAACTCATGACGTCCTTCATGTCCGTCCCCGCTGCGTGTGCGCTGTTCGCTCCTCGGTGGGAAAGAGATTAAGTATATTCACGGCAAGTATGTACTGTGAGCAAGGTGAGGCTGTGAGCTATACACACGGCGGGCCACCGTACCTAAGATACTTATAAGCAAAAGGATCCCCGAGCAGTCCGATCCGAGTCCGCTGCGCGAGGCAGGTCGTCGCATATAGTACGCGTGTTCGTAAAGCGGTCGTGGCGAGACGCACGTTTTGGGCGGCGCCGCCGAAGGGGACGAAGGGTAGCAGTGTCAGTAAGGCGAGTGTATGCATATGAGGTATATGGTGGAGCGGCCGCGCGGGAAGTAGCTGTAAATCGTGAGGTACGTAGCTGGGCGTAGTGTGTGTGTGTAATACCAAGCGATGTCCGTGCGTCCGTGTGTGCAGGTGAGCACGCCGAGAGCTGTCGTTTACGCGTTCCTCCCTCCCTGGATTCTAAGAAAAAAATAGCAGAGCCTGTGCAGGCGATCGATCCCGGAGAAATAAGCATAAGCACCGGTCCTTGAAAACCACTCCGAATCGCCAAGTGCCTCTCACACCAAACGGAGCGCGAAGCAGGCCGCGCCAGAGGATCACATCGCCTCCCCGACCCCATGCCCCGCGCTCGATGCCTCCGTCACGTCGATATCCGGCACCCCCGGGTCCCGTTCACGATCCAAGCTCGCGCGCACCATCTTCTTCGGCGAGCGCTCGAGCCAATTGCGCGACTGCGTCGCCGGCAGCGGCGGCGACCCCGGCGGCAGCGTGTCCACGGGCGACAGCGGGCCCATGTTCGTCACGAACAGCGGGCCCATCTTGGGCATCGGCACGGGCGAGCCCGGGGGCTCGGGCGACGCGCCCCCGCCCCCGCGGCCGCGCACGCGGTCGAAGAACCCAGGGGAGGACTTGGGCAGCAGCGGCGTCTCGCTCGTCTCGCGCGAGTGCATCGCGGACGGCGGGCCCGGGTACTGCGCCTGCGCCTGCGCGGCCGTGTTCAGCGACGCGAGGGACGCGAACGGGTCGTCGGGCACGAGCGTCGTGCTGCTCGCCCCGGCGCCGCCCGCGCCGCGGAACGCACTCGGGGGGTGTGCGCCCGCAGCGCCCGCGCCGGGGCCCATGACGTCGTCGACGATGCGCCCGAGGTCGACCGTGCTCGAGCCGTTCACGAGCGGGTCGACGAGCGTGCTGGGCTGCCCGGGCGGCGGCCACACGGCCTCGCGGAACAGGGAGCCCGTCTCAGCGCGCATGCCGAGGATGTGTGGCATGGTCCCGGCTGTGGCGGCGGCACCGCCGGGGGTGGGCGTGCGATTCGGGTCCATGGGCGAGCCCAGGAGGGAGGCGTTGAAGGAGGGCGCGTTGGGCGAGCGCGTGGGGGTGGAGTGGTTGTGTGATTGGGAAGCTGATGGCGTGTGCGAGGACACGGAGGCAGGGTAGTCGCTGTACCGCGCCATGGGGGGCCCAATTTCGTAGTCGTCCATGTCCTCGCCATCGAGCAGGCGCGTTCGTGGTTTCGGCTGGAGGCGCTTGAAGAACGACAGCTTCTTGGATTGGTGTCGCCGGTAGAACAGGAAGACGGCAGCGACGAGAATCAGGAACACGCCGCCGCCAACCGAGCCTGCGATGATGTCACGTTTCGTGGAGCTTGTCCCATCTGCGGTGCTATTTGGCGAGAGCGTGGTGGGTATGGCACTGAAGATGGTGGAAGTTTGCCCGTCAATAACAGTGGTGCCTACGGCCGATGTGATAGTAGTCTGAGCTCCATCGAATAGTGCAGTGGTGTCAGAGCTGAACGTGGAGGTCGGTGTTACAGAGTCTGGTGTCGATGAGGGCTGCGAAGTCGGAGGAGAAGTAGGAGGCGAAGTCGGAGGTAAGGTGGGTGGCGAAGTAGGAGGCGAAGTTGGTGGTGAAGTTGGTGGTGAAGTGGGCGGGGAGGTCGGAGGAGAAGTCGGAGGAGATGTAGGAGGAGATGTGGGCGGAGATGTGGGCGGAGACGTTGGGGGGGACGTAGGAGGAGAGGTCGGCGGTGAAGTAGGGGGTGATGTTGGGGGTGATGTAGGAGGAGATGTCGGTGGGCTAGTCGGCGGGTCGGTTCTGTTTTATATCGCTACTTAATTCCAACGCGCTGAACAAGTAACAGAAAGGACGTACACTGGTGGCGACGTCGACGGGGACGTTGGACTCGTGGGGCCTTGCGTGGCCTGTCCTCCAGAGTTGGTCGCATTGGAAGTATCCTGGGATGTATCGCTCTGTCCTGACGCTGTCCCATTCGAAGCAGAAGTGCCGGCGTCCTGAGCCTGGTCACCGTTGGTTGGGTCAGACGTCGCGGCTGTGGCCGTAGCGTCGGCTCGCTGGGTCTGACGTGACTACGAGTCCTTCAATTGAATTCTTACAGAACAAGTATATGGAAACGTACTGGAGAAGTCTGGGAACCGCCCTGAGCACTCGTCGCAAGTGCGGTTGGAGATGAGCCGTCCGTGGTTCCTGAAATGAAGGTGGGGGTGGATCCAGGGGTGATCGAGGGCGTCTGCCTGCCGAAGAGCCTGCTCCGCCTCGCTGGGGTGCAGTCCTCCTGGCCGGGGCAGAAGGCGAGCATGGGTGGTCGCGAGCTAGGCCGTCGGGTAGACTAAGAGAGGGAGGAGGAGATAGGGAGACATGCGCGGTGGAGACATTTCGGAGTGCGAAGACCTCGCCTCTCCCGCGACATCACGTGCAGGGCAGTGTTGCCACCGTCCGTCGCTGTCTCTCTTTCTTTATCCCCGACCGTCGACCCTGTCCTCTTCACGTCCAGTACGCTCTCGTTGCCATCCTCGCCGCCTCTCTGTCTCTCCTCTCACCTATGCTTGTCTGTCACTCACAACAAACGACTGGCAGACACCGGCACAACGTCCCCGGTCTCGACAGGCCGTTTCACTAAGCCGCGCTGTGGCCGACATGGGACCTCTCACTGCGCATTGGCGGCTAGACGTGTTCACATATAGAGCGTCGATTCTCACTGCGTATGCGCTTCTGCTGCAACGAGATTCGCCTAGTCCGAGCCGGTCACCTTCATGACGAACGCTGGAAGGCGGCAGTGTGCGTCCATCATCCGGCAATGGGGGGATTTGTTCGACCTCTTTCATTTGTGACGGAGCAAGCACAGGTACGTCGCAGCTTCGAAGCATATACGCACCCGCTGCTGTCGATGCGTGTTGGAACCACGGGCCAGTGCAGAGAGCTGATCTGCGGTTCTAAAGTGAAACATGTACTGTACGGCGAGGGTAACATAGCGTATATGATGTCAATGAATGGGGAGTATGTTCCTCCAGACAGTGCCATTCCTCCGGGGTCTATGTTGAGCTCGCGAGGTGGAATGTTTCCGCCCCCGCATGCAGCTGGATGTCCCCGCCTGTGTGTACTTCTTGCAGACGTCATTCCACAGCCACCTGGGTGCGAATGTCTATCTCGCTGATCTTCGAGATTGTCTCAACCCACATATCTTCGCCGCTCTGGCTTCGCGGTGTACGTGATCTACTAGACTCGTACAATCCAAGCTATCGCTCGAAACAACAGCATGTTAGAGACGGTCAACGTACTTCTTGTCGGGGCAGGCGAGATCAATTTCGGTTGGTGCTGCGCCCCAGGATACTTGTGAACGACGCCTGATCATTCGTAGGTTCGGTCGAAGGGCCATGGAACCATGTGAGTTAAATGGCTAAGACCATCGTGTCAGACATCATGTACGCTGATCACGTATCTGCACAGACATTGCGGCTGGAACAGTCAGATACCATAAATGAACAGTATGTTGTCGCATCGATGCTGACCTACTATCTGGCAGAATTCTGTGCCCCCGTCTACGGGTAGTAGCCCTGGTCGACCTCGACGCATCCCGCGCAACGGCAGCTCTCGATGCAAAGCTTGCATCTCCCGCCGCACACGCATACGCCGACTGCAAAGTCTTCCCCACGGTGGCGGAGGCCGCGCGTTCGATGCTCTCACAGACACCCCAGTGCGTTTTACTGGAATTAAAGAATGTTCTTACACTTCCCGAATACATTTTTTCTGACCCGATGCCCATAGCATAGCGATCGTCGGGGCCCCTCCGTTCGCGCGCGGCACCGACATCCCTGGGAGAGATCTGGAGCTGCAGCTCGTCGAAGCGTTCCCGCGATGCGCGCTGTTTGTCGAGAAGCCCGTCAGCAGCGGCCCCGAGGATGCGTGCTGGCGCGTCGCTGACGTACTAGCGAAGAAGGGAACGCTTGTCGGCGTCGGCTATATGCTACGGTATTTGAAAGGTATTCGGCGGACTTCTACTTCGTGCTGAAGGCCTGCTGAAAGCATATGACTCAAGCTGTGCAGATGATGAAGTACTTGCGACGAGTGTTGCTTGCGGCGGGACTAGGCTCACATTTAATCGCAGGAAGATCATCGCCGACAATAGGTTGGTCGTAATGGGTACTAATGCGCGATATGTCATGGCCTAGTAAGCAGATCGTTCACTTCTGAACAGATCGTCTTGCTGACTCGTGTACAGCGAGTGGGCCAGAAAACCCGTCAGTCTGATGTCAAATTGCTAGGAGCAGCTGTATCTGAACGTTGCGCTGCAGGCATGGTGGGACAAGACCCGTTCCGGAGGACGTGCGTCTTACTATTACCTCTGCCGATCTTACTGGTGTCCTGACCACGGCAACCATAAAGCCATCATCGAGCAGGCCACTCACTTCTGTCCGCAAACGTCCAGTCCCATACGTCCCTCAGAGACTTATACCTGGTCTGTTAGGCGACCTCTCCCGCTACTTTGGCGGCGACGTGCATCTCCCCTCCGTCGTCGCACACACCGTGCAGCCCCATGAAGCACCAGGGAAGCTGTCCGCAAAGCGCTTCGACGAGGACCTCATCCCTCCCGAGAACCGCCTTCCGCGGCTGACAAGCGCGACGTGGAAGTACCGCGGCGGTGCGGTCGGGACGCTCACGCATGTCATTGCGTTGCATGGTACGGAGACCGTCGTTTTACGGACGTTGCGATGCTCACTGTGGTGCCACGGCAGGGAATACGTACGACACTGAATTTGAAGTGTATGCTGATGGGTATCGCTTCAAACTCGTCGACCCGTACGGTACGCCCAAGCTGTGCATCAGGCGTCCCGGAGTGGCGGAAGAAGGTATGCATATCGTCTTACAGTCGCAAGAAAATTAACTCACCTCCTGACAGATGTGCACGTCTTCAAAGAGGTGAGTACAAGAATCTTGGCGGTGGGTAAGTACGACAAACTTTTCTGACGGAAATGCAGGACGACCCCTTCCGCACCGAGCTCGAGACCTTCGTGGACGTAGTCGAGGAACGCAGCTCCAGAGACCGGGTTCTGAGCTCGTACGAGGATGCGATCAAGACGTATGAATTGGTGAGCAGGTTGGCAGCTACATGCAGCTGGGCTGTCGTGACGATTTGCTCGACAGACGTGGGCGATCAGGAGGGCAAGCGAGGCCGCCGCAGCGTCGTACGCCTAGTGAGATCATGTAGCAACGACACATCGGTCATTATGCCCGTGTAATGAGTATCCCGTCCTCTTGTTAGTCGTCTGCTGGCCGCAGGACCGTTTCAGAGCTTCGTAGGATATCCGAGAGGCCGCTCTTGAATTATGTTTGAAAGGAAGATGACGCGCCGATGAATGAATAAGAGGCTACTTGCGCTAATTAGGGTCCTATGAACTCGTAAAATATAGATAGTTCGCATAGACGGGTGAGAGACAGAGAGCAAGCTTGAAGACTCTGGATGAGGTTCAGGAGAAAGATCATGCGACGGAGCGGATAAAAGGCTACATACTTGCGCTGATCACGGCTACATAAATCCGTAAAATACAGCTAAAATGCATCGACGGGTGAGAAAAGAGCGCGAGGAAGAATTCAAGCACCACCGCACATGATCGCGAGACCGATGCCGATGTTAACTGCTTGCGAGCTCTCCAGTGAACCATTCGCGCCGTCTTAAGGAATGGCGATGTTGCTCGGAGTCGGACTTCCGGGGCGCCGAGCTGTCTAACCCGTACTCCGAGCAGCTGAAGTGACCAAGGAAGGCATTCTGGGTGTTGGCGATTCGGAATATGGCTCATCAATGACTACCGAATTATAGCATCGAGTGTGAGGGCGAAGGCGACTATGTCGGCATTGAGTAGGCCCGGTAGCGAAGACGAGTTTGTCTAGGGCAGATGTGGGATCAAATGAGGGCTAGAGACGGATGCAATGCCTCGGTGTAAAGTTTCGTGGGCGCGTACGAATGTAAGGCCGCATGCTCCAAATGGACCCTGAAGCCAATCATCCATGTGACGACCACAGGCCGAGTAGATGCTCTCTCGCAGACGTCTCGTATGGCATCCCGGACTCTGGACGCACGGCATCTAGAGACTAGCCGTTACCTCCGCGGGCGCCGCACGGAACCAGCCCTCGGACTCGCAGGCTAGGATTGTCGGTGGTCAGAAAAGGCAGCCAAGGAGCGTGCGTGGACGCGCTCAGGAGGCGTTACGTACCTCATAAGACCACGAACGGCAGCGCCATCGATACTTCTGCGCGATATGCTGCAGGCGTGTGGGCCCTGCATGATAGCGAGGCAGGCTAGGGATGACGCCCCGGATCAGGGGCCGCAGTTGACGGATTCCAGACTGCGTGGCCGCTCGGGGGGATGGAGAAGACGCGGACACGTGAAGTAGCGGCTTCGACACCTCGAAGTCCGGGTGGTGGGTAATGGAGCAGACCACGCACGACGGGCCGGGGCATGAGACCGCGGTTGGGCGGGTGCTGAACGTAGACGTACACTTGACTTCACGGGCGCGCGGAGGGCCTCGTGGGTGGGTAAGAGTGTCCGGTTACGTTCGGAAGGGCAGGATTTGGGGGCCTGTTGACGTGCTGCACACCCACACCGGCTTCGCGAAGCGTTGTATTGCACTTTGAATGCCTGTCCGACGTGGGGCAACCATAGCCAGGCCCTTGATCCGGTACCCGCAGTTTTCCGTTGTACGTTGGGGCGTGATGATCGGCCGCGGTGACGAGAGGTTCTGACGGGCGAGGAGAAGGAGTTACGAGAGGAGAGCATGCTGCCTGAGCTATCATGTGGTGGCTGGGTGCTTACCGTTGGGTAGGAGTAGGTCATCGCGCGTGCATGTGAGCGGCATCAGCTGAGTCCAAGATCTGGAACGAGGCATGTCAATGAGTAAGGATACGTTATGCGAAACGAATAGTACGACGTATCGCTGACAAAAAGACAACTTACAATGCTTCTAAATTAGAGGCTGAAGTCACGAGCAATACGACTACCTTTCAAGGAGCAATGGGTAAACGTTCCCTCCTTTGCTTCGGTAAGCAGGCCTTCCCTCGCTCTGATCCAATATGCATGGAATTCTAAGGAGTTGCACGACGTTGGTCAGCTTCAAGCGCATGACTACAGAGAGGATAGGCGAAGTGAGAACACACACTCACCGGGACTAGACGGAGTACCGTAATACTAGTCATGCACATCGCGCCATAACAATGTGGCAAAAATGCGGTTTTTCGTTTAGGACACCATCTGTACGGCGCGTGTGTCAATGCAGTGGGGAAGCACTCCTTCCATTGCTCTTCCTGAAGCACAACGGCATGGTTGCCACACTATTGTACGGTGTGGTCCGAGTGAGGTTCCTGGCGCAACGTGGCGGACGAGATAATCTCACCTGGTGGGTAAATCTGCGTGCGCAATTGTAGTTGAGCTCCGCGAAAGCCACGATGCCTCCCCCAAATGTTCTCGGACAGAGATACGAGCCTCGAGGCTGACTGCCAGGCATGGCATCATCATTTAAAGTCTAGACTCTAGATAAGTAGGGACGGAATCACGCCAGAATCCGCTGAAACGTCAGCACGAAAAGAATATAAATCAAATCGAGTACGCACCACGACCTCACCTGGCTGGATGAGCAGGCCTGCCGCCGTAATTCGAAGGATATAGTGGAGATCGCGGCGTGAGAATGTCTTATAGACTTTGTGCGCCTCGCCTGCAGCGAACATGAGTGTTCAACCAAATAAGGAAGGTTAGAAGGAACAGCATGTAAGAAGCAGTCGAGCAAACACGTTGTTTGCCCCAAATCTCACGCTAGATAAGACTCGCGTGCGTGGATTTCCAGTATGTAAGAGAATCCGTTTTTGGGTTATATCCGTGGAACACCCGGGAGACGCGAATGCGGGGGTGTGGTTTCCATCGAAGCCATTCGCATAGCAGCCGCGCGCCCACGTAGACATCTTTGAGTACTCAATTGAACCGGGAACTACACAATGCCGGGTCGACAATGCCGTAATACCAAAACTTTTTACTACTAGTCGACGATGATCTTACCTAAGGGCGTCTTCGCCATGACGCTGACGACCTCGTACAGGACCTGTGGAGCGGATATGAGCTGTCAAGTCCAGCCTCGTGGTTGATTTAGGAACACTCACGTCGGCAGCGGCCATGGTGGTCAGCTCGGCGTTCGTGTCGTACGCAGGAGCAACCTCGACGATGTCAGCGGACACGATGTGCAAACCGTCCAGGCCCCGGAGGATCGTCCGCAGCTCACGCGTGGACCATCCCCCGGTCTCCGGAGTTCCCGTCGCAGGTGCGAATGCGGGGTCAATGGAGTCAATCTAGGAAGGGCGCGTCAGCTCAGAACCGCGGCGTGCGGATAGATCCCATGAGACAACACCACGTACATCGATGGACAGGTACACGGGTCTGTCGCCGACGGTCTCACGAATCTTCTTGATAATACCAGCCGTGCCTATAAAAGAGCGCCGTCAGAAAGGGTGGAGGATATGGAAAATAATTGAGGACGTACCGATCGTATCAATCTCGCGTGCCTCGATGCGCTGGAAGCCAGACGCATCGTCGTTGGCGTAATCGGCGGGGCCAGACAACGTGGTGCGAATCGCGCCGTGCTGTCAAAAACATTTCAACTAGGATCACGGATGCTCCGGTACGAGAGAAAAGGGTTGTGGCAGGAACCGAGAATAGGGAAAACGATACTTGCAATTGACGATCCGTTGCTGATGAGGCCCTCCTGGCTAGCCCAGTAGAAGTACGTGCCGTGGTTGATTGCCGCCTGCTGGGACGGTGCCCCGCCGAAGACTTCAGGCTTCCAGGTGTCGAGATGGCTGTCGAAGTGAATCACAGAGATGGCGCCGTAAGCACTGTAGATCGACCGCAGCAGAGGAAGCACAATAGTATGGTCGCCGCCGAGAGTGATGATCCGAGGGTGGTGCTTGCCATCGGCGGAGATGGGAACGAGGGGCTTCCCAGTCAGAGTGTCGTTGCCGAGGGGTGAGAAGGTAGGGCGGTGAAGGAGTTCCTTGTGACCGTCCTCGATCTGCTGGATCGCGTACTTGTTGTCGTAAGGAGTAACCGGGATGTCGCCGCAGTCGACCATCTTCAACCCCGACATGAAGGGGTTTACGGCAAGGGGCACGTTGTACCCGCCATAGAGCGTCAAGCGACGCGAGCCCGCGCGGATCCCCGCAGGGCCGAATCGGGCGCCAGGGCGGTAAGACGTTCCAGTATCCTATCATGATGGTCAGCAGAGGTAGGTATATGTTATATGATGACGTACGAAGGGTGCGCCGATGAACGCAATGTCGAACGGCTCATTCCTCTCTTTTCCCAGGCACTTCACCCAAGGCAGCTTGGCAAACGTCGTGATGCCGGAGAAGATCGAGTCGGCAGTCACTAGAAGACGTGGTCAGAGGCGGAGGGTATACGGGATACGGTGAGAGTGCCGTTACCTTCGTTGTCGCCCGGGTAAGCGGCCTGGTACGGGAACTTGACGTAGTCGAGAGGCATCTGCATGTCATGGTCGTGGCCCTCGTGGGCTACGACCACGCTCACGAGACTCGCAAGAAGAGTGAATGCGGAGGTAAGCTGCATGACGGTGGGCGTGGGGTGCGGGGTAAGACTGAGCGAGAGTCCTGGGGGATAGGAGCGAGCCTCGAGCCCGACTTTAAACGATCGGAGCGGCCCCCCAGGACGAGATACCTCGTCGCTTGTGAGGTCATGAGGGCCCTATCTCATAATCTTCCACCCCCATCGGAAGAATTGTTGGGGCAGGCGATCGAAGTGCAGCGGAAGCCCGGATAACCCTTACGGTATGGCGTTCCGATGGACAACACCAATTCCTGCGAAATGTTAGACCGTGCCTCGTGCAGTGACAAATTTGTTCATACCGAGATGCCTAAGGCACGTTGCGCCGGACTTGCAAAAATGTTACTCTGACCATTGAGCGTGCCCCGCCATGACTCACAGTGGCCTCCGCCCGTATGTCCGGTATCAGGCAAGAGCTATCACGCACGCCGATAGAGCCGCTGGCGATGGACCGGGTGATCCTTGTCCTATCAGGGAAAAGAGTAAGTTTGGGGTACACGAAGATATCGAGAGCGCGACGCGGATGTGAGTAAAAGGGGCCCCTACATTCGCTATCTCCAGGTCAGGTCCATCCTTGGCCTCCGTCCCTTGATACTTATCCCCCGGGCTCAGGCCTCCACTGGCACCCGCTCCTCTCACCTCCTGCGACTTCTCCTACCAGCAATGGCATCGCCCGCAGTTCCTGATGAAAGACAACCTCTGCTGAGTGATGATGGCTTAGACGAGCGTGCGGCGTCCGAAACAACGAGTTCGACGCTGGCGGATGCGGAGGGGTTGTCGCCAACTGAGAGTCCTTCCTATCACGGCCACGCGGAGAAAGAAGCGCTCAGCGCGCTCTTCTCCTCCCTCCTCATCGACTCCGTTCCAGGTGCGTCTCTTCCTCGCTCTCATCTCGCGACATATAATATGAACTCATTCTGTACGAAAAGTCATCTTGTCGTATGTCCTCCAAAACTCAATTCAATTTGTGGCCGTAATCGTCTCCGGGCGCCTGGGCCCCGACGAGTTGTCCGCGGCCGCTTTCTCGTTGATGCTAGCCATGGCCCTCGGCAAGTACAATTCTCTGCGTGTTTGTTTCTTCTGATCCAATCCGTGATCATGTAGGCTGGTGTGTTGCGTTGGGCGGAACGACCGCACTCGACACGTTGGGTTCTCAAGCATTCACAGGCGGAGACCGGCCGTCGGTATCCATTCATCTGCAGCGCTGCATTATCCTCCTCTGGGTGCTCTTCATCCCCGTCGGCTTTCTCTGGGCGTTCATAGAACCCGCGCTTCTACTTACTGGCCAGGAAGAGCGGCTCAGCCGCGATGTTCAATCATTCCTGCGCGTTCTCCTTCTCGGCGCTCCGGGCTACATCGCTTTCGAGAGCCTCAAGAAATACTTACAGTGCCAAGGTCAGTGTATATTCCGTGCGCATGTAAATTACTGGGTTCTGATCACCGTGCGTTGGACAGGGATCATGCGGGCTTCGACTTACGTTCTCCTTCTGGTCGCTCCGGTCAACGTGGCTCTGAACGTGGTTCTAGTTCACCACACTTCTCTTGGCGTTCTCGGTGCTCCCCTTGCTATCTCTATCACATTTTGGCTGTGCTTCTTCCTCCTGGTGCTCTTTACCTATCTTTCGCCGACCCATCACAAGAATGGGACGTGGGCTGGACTTCAGCCTGCTGTCGTCTTCGATGTCGGCAGCTGTGTATACTTCCTTAAGCTCGCTATTCCTGGTATTCTCATGGTCGGCACGGAATGGTACGTTTTCTAAAGTATCACGAGTGTTACTTCTTCTCATAGACGTGTAGGGCTGCATTCGAGATCGTTGCGCTCGCGGCGGGCCGACTGGGCGCGCTCCCTCTTGCCGCTCAGTCTGTCATCATGACGACTGACCAAAGTGAGTGACCAGCGTCTCATTCGCTTCCAAGACTTACAAATATGCTCTGCTTCCCAGTTCTGAACACCATCCCGTTCGGCATCGGTACGTATGCTCCTTCAAGCGATGTCCCATAAGCTCACGCTCGTACGGCAGGCGTTGCGGCATCGACTCGAGTGGGAAACTACATCGGCGCGCGGTCCGTGCTTGGTGCAAAACGCGCAAGCCATGCCTCTGCGCTTCTGAGCGTGGTCGCCGGCCTTGTCGTCATGATCGTGCTTATCGCCACGAAGGACGTGAGTCGTTTTCCTTGTAAGATTCTTCGACGTTTACCCACCCCGATATCAGGTTTTTGGCTATCTGTACAGCGATGACGAGGACGTGGTCATTCTTGTCAGCAAGGTCATGCCCCTTGTGGCATCGTTCCAGGTACGTCAATCCCAAGCATAGCAAGAGCGATGCTGACTTTGGACCCAGATCGCTGACGGTCTCGCGGGGTCTTGCGGCGGTGTCCTACGTGGCCAAGGTGCGTGACCACTCGCCGAGTTACGCTGCTTCCGACTGACATCATCCCGGACAGGCCGTCAGCACCTGGGCGCGTTGTTCAACCTCGTCGCGTACTACGTCTTGGCGCTGCCGCTCGGCATTACGCTCGCCTTCCACCCCAAAACGCATATGGGCCTCCAAGGTCTCTGGATAGGTACGCGTCGCTCCGTTCCTCGGCTTGAGCGATGTTGCTTATGCGATCTGTAGGTCAAGTCATTGCCCTCTTCATCGTCGGATTGAGTGAGTACGCGGTCGTGTGGCTCGGGACTGACTGGCCCGGAGAGATCCGTCGCAGTGTGGAGCGCAATGAGGCCGAGGCGAAGAGGAGGCAGTTGTATGCGCAGCGCCAGCTGTCGGAGTGATAGCGGCGTGAGCAGTCTAACTCAAGATGTACCGCAAAGTTGTACATTCGCTGTATCTAACTAGAGGACAAACATGTATATAGTCTCATGCTTCCCGCTCGATACTTGCAGTGAGACCAAGTACCGGTTCGATGATGCCGATGGGGTTCACGTCTGTCTTACCTACTCAGCATGTCTTCAGAAGTGTGGCAGTAAACGAAGCCCACGCACGCGCCAATATTTGGAAATGATGATGTCAAAAGAATGTAACCGCACAAAGCAACGCGAGTCTATAGCACGTCTGCTACTCTCAATTTCCTAGAGCCCGGAGATAGAGAACGACTGAGAAGCGCGGCCAAAAATCCCCCAAGCGGCCTAAGGAGAGAAAGTCAGCTATGCGTTTAGGAGAGCATAGTTCACTAGTACTCACCGAGCGCTGGGAAGGCATATGCGTGATGATGAATGTAGAACGTCAGCTGGGAGCGAGGTGATCCGCTTGGAAGGTGGATCCAGTCCTAGCATCTCAAAGAGGAAGGCGCGCACACAAGACTGGCCAGTCCCTGTGTGGAGAAGCGAGAAGCGAGAAGCATATGCCTTGAAAGCAAGAGAGCAAAAGAATTGTAGTTGGCGAAAGGAGCTGGCACGGGAGAGCGAGTGCCGGCTGGTTTATCAGCGGCGATGATGATGCCCATAGTAGTTGAGTATGGACACCTGTGGCACAACAAGAACGTCAGCCTCCGACAAGGCACAAAGAAGAGGAAGCGCGAAGCTGCTCACCTTCTAATCACGACTGAGTCGCTGCGTCTATAAAGCGTGACGAGCCGCGCAGCTAGCAAGTGTCCCATTCTCTATGCACAGAGAATGGTGCGCTTGATGCATTTGCCACATAGGGAGGTCCACGATGCATCGTAGAGCCCTCTATGCAGGTCTGGACGAACGTTCCTTAGTAAGGCTCCAAAACAATGCAACTGGCAAGAAAGCTCACCGATGCAGGGACGGGCATGAACATATGGATACAGCCATGTACTCTGGAGGAAGGTCTGAAAGGACGTGGGTCAGAATTGCGCGCGCACGTTCTCGGAGGTGTACGCACTTGATGCCAAAGAGATGGAAAATAGAGGGTCAGACCACCCGAACTCTGGGAGCGTCGAAGAGGGTGGTCGCTGTGCCCCACTCGTGAGCGGAGGTAGGACTCAGGGAGATGTTTCTCGCATTGTGAACTTTGCGAGACTCTACAGCAAGATGGTCAGTATTGAGATGATTCAAGTGCTCATCACAGGGAAGTACTCACTAAGATGCCGAAAGGAACAAATGCTGTTGAGAAGGACACCCGCGATGGAAATGCGGGCATCGACAGGAGAAGCGCCAGAAAGTGAGTGGCGGGGTAGAGCGAACGGCGGTCCTCCTAGATCGAGGTACGAAGCGCACGAAGCTCCTGAGCGGTCGCCAAGGCCGCTCTCGCTCGTAAAATACGGAAATGCCGAGGATCGTCGACCGTAAACACGTTAGTCGTACGCGAAGACGGCCGGGACGGAGTTGGATTGGCGAAGGGTGAAGGATACGTGCTCGAGCTACGCAGACAACCTCCGTCGGCGCAGGTCAACGTCGCTGGAGGCTTTGGAAGCCGAGCATACTTGAAGAAAGAGGACGTATTTGCGGAGTCGTCGAAGTGTCGGGTGGGTAGGACCGCGAGCGACGGCCGAACCACGGCGATAGGTCGACGGTGGAGAGAAATGTCGGGTTTGTCGAGAACGTTCGGGCGCGGGGGACTTGGTCAGAGTTCCACCCCGAACCCAAACGGTTTGACGTTTGGAGTAAACCCGGTTCATACAGCCGAGCTTAAATGCCTTGAGGACCGCGGAACCTAAGACTTGGTCAGAATGTCAACCGTCGGTAGAGAGGGAAAGGCGTACCTGGCTGATGATCAGGAGAAACTACTGCTACTGTAACTACCACTAAGATAAGAGACAACTTCGAGCGAGACAAACGGCACTGAATGTTGCAAGAGACGGCAGGCTCAACGTCGAACACGTCGGGGATGGGCCAAATGCGAGCGTCAGAGATCGTCTACAGACTCGAAGCTCTCTCCCCATGCGCCGGGGAAAGCACGAGCAGGAGAAGGGACTGAGGTCGGCACCGTCGAAGAAACGTCGAGGTCGGAAACGTCTCCAGAAGGCGCGTTGTTCAGTACCCACAGCGGCAAGTCGTCCTCAGGTAGTTGGAAGGAGCAGGCAGTGTCGGAAAGGGGTGACGAGTCGTCGCAAAGAAGGCTGAGCATGTCGCGGCGCAGCGCCTCCAGAGGGTCGTCAAGGCAAGGAACGAACAGCTCAGATGACGCAGCGGGCAGTCCGGCGAGGGCGAGATCACCGAGTGAGCCCCAGAAAAAGGAAGTAAGCTCAGGCGAACCGTCAGAGAAAGATACAGATGCCTGCGCCATCGAAGGCCAGTCGTAGGGCGCCTCGAAGGGCAAGTCAAACGGCTCGGAGACGTTGAAGGCGCCAGGCATGGTACCAGGAAGACTGGGGCAGGAGTTGAAGCCAATCCAGGTTCCGGCAGCAGAAAGAGAAGACTGGGCATAGCCAGGGAGTATGCCATTCCAAGCGGATTGGATGTCGCCAAGAGAGAAAGCCGGTGTGGTGAGATCGTCGCAAGAGTAGTCCAGAGCGTCGTACCAGATCTCCGAAGTACAGGAGGAGAGGGTGGTCAGATGAGAAGCGGAAGCATGGAACGAGCTTCCCTCGCAAGGCCGCTCGACCAAGTGCGAGATGAGCGATTCGGAGCGGGAATCAGTGGCCGCTGACTCGAGCTCCGACTTAACGATCTCCTCCGGGTGTACAACTAGTGCGACCTCATCCTCCTCGAGCTTGAAGGCGATGGGAGACTTTTCTTCGTCATCGAAGGTTACGTATAGAGAGGACTCGTCCGAGATGTCGGCGGCATAAGCTGACGAGTTCGTGCTCTTCATACTGCACAAAGATGACGATGACGCCGGCGTTGAGTTGAGACTGAACAAGCTATCCTCTTCATCTTCGTGTATGACCTGATTGACGGGTTAGCGACTGCCAATCCCGAATAAATTGATACTCGCCTCATCCTCTAGTGAGTCTTCTGATCCGTTGTCCTCTTCTTCGGACGTGTCGTAATCCTCTCGGAAGGTGGTAGCCTCGACGATCGAAAGGTAAGACAAGGGGTATCGGTACGAGAAAAAAATCGACTGACTTGTGCTATGCACCCAGAGACGGGGACGGGAAGACGAAGGACTAGTCCAAAGACGTCCTGTCCGGTTTCCTCGACCTGAATGGGTATGGGCGACCCAGTGCAACAGGGCTCGTGAGCCTCAATGACGTTCTCAACCAACTCGACCTCGGCCTGAGGTTTCTCGTCGGAGGAAGGTGACCCATCAAGGTTGGACTGACTATCCGATAGCTCGTCGTCGTCCTCATCCTCGGAAACCGACTCGTCGCTATCCACAGGGGTCGAAAAGCGAAACGCGTCATGCAGCTCTCCTATCGGGGTTGGCGATTCTAAGCGACATCCAACCTCTTCGACTTGTATGGGAGACCCCTCTTTGGTCTCCACGAGAACGTCTGGGACGACGTCCTCCACAGTCGAAGTGGTTGTGTTGTCGTCATCGTCATCAAGCGATATGAACGGCCTAACGAGTCGAAGGAAAGACATGGCCGAAGGGATACCGCCAGTAGAGGCTGACGCTCCTTCCATGGATGTCGAAGCGAGCTGCTGCGGAATGGTCCCGGCGAGGCGTGAGGCAGCCGTGTACCACGGGGGCCGGCTAGCTTTGCGGTAAGGGACTACCGCTGCCGTAGCGTTACGATGCGACGCGTTTCCGAGGCCGCGGACAGCACCTTGAGGCGAACGGTGAGCCTTGATGGCGGAAGCTCGCATGAGGAAGCGAGGAATGGAAATGTCCATAGTGGCGGCAGCGACGACTTGAGGAACGTCGTCAGCGTGGTCATCTTCACGTCGTGAACATGCAGGTACGTCAGGAGTATGGGCGACCTCTTGCGTTTCTTCCACCTCCATGTCTACGGCGGAGATGGAGGCCGATGTTCTCGGGCCCGCGCGATGGACTTCGGTATGGCTGTCCACGTGCATCGGAACTTGATCCTGCTGCGAGACGATGGCACGATCGTCATGTTCGCCGTGTTTGAGATCGATACCGGGCATGGGCACTTCGATGTCCTCCATGGCCACAGGAACTGCTTCCGAGGGTAGCGCAAGGGAAGCAAGAGTGAACGTGAAAGCGAAGTGAGCGCCTCTGATGCCGTCAGACCTTGGGGAAGTATTGCGCGAAGACTTTTTGAACTTCTTGCGCAGCTACCAGAGTATCAGCAGGAGGAAGAGGGATGAGTTGATTCCACATACTCTGACAGCCTCACCCTCGGGACGAACACGCTTCTTGCCAACGGCGTTGCGGGTCAGTTTCGCGAGACACTGTCGAATCTGGAGGGATGAGTACCGCAATATAACCTCAAGAGGTTTCACGTACCGTCTGCAAGCCATCGTCGGCAAGCTTGGGCCTCTTGACCAAACGAGTATACTCGTCTCCGGCCTGGTAGTTGAACAAGCCGGTGTCGTCCATGACATCCATCTTACGGCGTATGCCAGCCACAGCTCCCACAATTAAGTGGTCTGTGCTGACACGAGGAATCATACCCATCTCGATGCGCGGGTGAGTACCAATGATGTTGAGGGACATCCTCGCGTAGGTGTAGTTACTGCACGTGGACATAGCGACGAGGCTTGAGGGTGGACAAGTAGACCGGAGTGACGCTTGTACTTGAGGAGGCGACAAGATAGCAGAGGTACGCAGGTGAGTAAAGAAGGAAGGCGGGTGCGAGACGGTCATAGCGGCGGGAGCCTGGAGGAGGCTGACCTCCAGCGGGCGCTAACCAGAGGTCAGCCCGTCCGCCGCAACGCAGAGGCTGGACTTGTTTGGCGTGGCATGTGCATGTAAAGACTCCTGTTATGTGGTGATAGCTGGTATATGCAGCCAATCGCCAGTTCGTCTCCATCGATCTTAGCCGATACTTGTTGAGAAGGGACACCGGCGTAATGCATAATGCAACATGCTCGTTAAGATAATAGCTCAATCATTGCCTAGGCCTTTTGAGAGAGGAAGAGTATTACACACCAGCACTCTGTGTGTAGTGATTTTCGCGCCTCAAACGTGCACTGTAATAGGACGTCAAGCTTTCAAGATGTGCCTTGAAAAGCTGCCGCCGATTTCAGAGGCAACTTGAGCCTGTTTTCCCCGGCTCGGATAAGTGGAAGGCAGCAATTGCGCGTTGCCGTTCGGTTCTGAAGTTCACTATCAGTTATGCGTGAAATGAAGACACTCCGTACCCGTCGAGGCTGCGCAATAGCACGGAAGTCGATGGGCAGGACCACAGGACCACAGTTACGTACCGAAACATGCAGAGTGAGCGTGGTCGTCCGGAATGAAGCGCTCGTTTAAGCAGTGTTCATGTTCAGCGCCACAACGCCGACTCCGACTCCTCATTCACCTCCCGCGACGACATATCATTGATCTTGCTTCGTTAGCCCACTTGTCTGTGCTGAAGTAGAATCCATTCGACAGACTAGCGGAGTCCTCATCTGCTTATATCTGAGTCCCCATGGCATCAGTTCCCACCTCTGGGAAGTCCCAGGCGCCGGGTGCTGTGCCACCAACGACCACCGCGGTAGACGATGCGAAAGAGAGCGCGACATTGCGCTTTGAATGGACGGTCCGGGGACTAAAGAATCTGTTCGAAAGCAGGTTAGTGATTGGTCAGGACCATAAGCACGGAACCTCTCATGGCCGTTTTGCAGCAAAGGGGAAGCCAAGTCCAAAGTCCTCAAGTCCCCGAGGTTTGGTGACGGACGGTGGCAAGTCAGTCCGGCAGAATACCACGAGCCCATCCGCGATGTTTATACAGTTCTGAGCGCATATATGCAGGTGTTGTTCTATGTCAACGCTGGCATCGTCGGAACAGATGGCCAAACCTGGGTCAGCCTGTACTTGGCCTGCGAGGTCGGTAGCACTTCGGAGATCGAATCGAACGCATCCTGGCAATCCCACTCACTATACCTTAGCCCACGCCAGCAGAAAAAGAGAACGCGGTCGACGGAAAGTGAGCCAGAGTCGCAGCTGAGGATACATCTTCAATGCTGATGACCATGGTAGGTGGGCTCGTGAAGGTCTCTTCAATTTCAACTTTGAGATTCGCAAGTAAGGACGTTTCCGGCCCCGAGAAGACCTTCAGCTAACATAAGTAGTCCGAGCAAGACTATCCAGTTCAACTACAAGGAGGCCCATGACCACTCGTTCTACTATCCGGGAGTAGGTCAGCAGATCGCAATCATCTAATGTATCTTACTCAGGGCATGTGTATTAGGCACAGAACTGGGGATGGTCGCAGTTCGCTCGCAGGGATGTTGTCTACTATCAAGCCAACACCGTCAGACAGCACGATGCATTTCT
Organism: Trametes pubescens; assembly: GCA_001895945.1. Classification (NCBI taxonomy): domain Eukaryota; kingdom Fungi; phylum Basidiomycota; class Agaricomycetes; order Polyporales; family Polyporaceae; genus Trametes; species Trametes pubescens. The sequence continues at coordinate 92,891 of MNAD01000447.1, read as the reverse complement.
GGTGATATGTTCTATTACCGTGTCCGCCACGCCGCCAGCACCTATTCCCACTATCCCCCCATATACCGTTCCAATGGACCTATTGGACACTATGGGCAGCCTTCTTGACGAGTGAGTCTCCTTGACATCGGACGCGTTCTTACTCTTTACCACTAAGCGGTTGTAGTCCCGTATACTCCGACGTAGAGTTCGTACTGCCGCAGCGCGGGAGAGGCGAATCGCGCAAGATATATGCGGCCCGACGGATGCTCCGCAGAATAGAGCACTTCAACGACAGTGAGTAGGATACACTCAGCAACTCCCTTCCACGTCTGACATTCAGCGCAGTGTTCAGCTCGGGGTTTGCAGAAGCAGCTGCCGCTGACTCCAGCGATTTTGACGCCCTCGACGACAGCCAACAAGACGATGTCAGCGTTTCGAGTGTTACGGCATACGCTCGCCACTTCGACGACTCGGACTTCGAGGACGACGAGGAGTCCGTAGCGCTCGAGAACGACCGCGACGAAACTGTAGAGCCTCCCCCGCCTAGCGGGATCCGAAGTCCTACGCTCGCGGACGACCAGAAGCCGATCCCCACAGACGATCCTAGCAGCCAGAAACGACGTGCAGCGGATGGAGACACGCCCTCTGAAGGTGAGCGTGAAGATGCTGCAGACGACGGCGAAGATGCGCAGGCCCAAAGGAACACGCGTCCCAAGCTCTCGCACCCCTCTTCCCCACGAAGTCGAGAAATGGGATTGGAACAGCCTGAAGCACCTATTGATCTGGTTGTGCCAAAACCCGCCCGTCCCATCACCGTGCCCGAGGTGCCAGGGCCCAAGAAGCTGCGTGTGATCGTAAAGGACGTCGCATACGCCACTTACCGTGCAGTGCTTTACTACGTGCGCTCGTCGTCTCCACAGTCTTTACTTCCGCTGCTAAGTTTCTAACCCAGATCTACACCGATATGATCGTATTCGCTCCCCTTTCCTCCACCTTCCTCGCTGTGGCGTCCGGATCGTCCGCCCAAGGCAGCTCCTCTGTACCCTCCACACCAGCCGCACTTTCGTCAGAGAACCAATCTTCGTTGGGGTTTGGGGGAAGGGCCAATCAGCAACAGCCCTCGGATACGGTGGCGTCGTCCACCTCGTCGATCGTAGGCCCGCGGACGCGCAAGGACTGGGTCGCGGACTGGGAGCGCAACAATCCTGGCCGGCCCCGGCCTCCCTCTGCGAAGTCTGTATACCGCCTCGCAGACAGTGAGCCCCCACTTGAGACATTCCAGACCGCATTACCGTTAGGCTAACGGACATGGTACGTAGGGCTAGGTCTGCAAGAGCTGAAGGATCGTGCGTTCAGGCACATCGTGAAATCGCTCACGGTAGAGAACGTCGCTGTTGAGGCGTTCTCTGCGTTCTCTGCCGCGTTCGAGGACGTTCGAAAGGTGCGAAGCATAGTCTCTGCCGCCTGCGTAGTATAGATCATGCCTGATGCTCGCCAAACAGGTTCAGATCGCGTTCATGTTCGAGCACTGGATGGCGGTACGCACGGGCGCACTGGCGAACATCGGGCAGCTCCTCCGTATCGGGAAGCTGCCTGGATTCGAGGAAGGTACGTGTACCTCGGCTTGCCTGGAGAACACGCACATGGCACTAAGACATATTTCTTTCTTTGCCTGCAGTGTGGCCCATGATCTTGCAGAACCTAATCGCGGAGGAGAAGAAGATCGACCCACCGACGTGACCATCTGGCATTGATTTTGAAGACCCTCGTTCAATTCGCTAGCTCTGCTGCATGCTTTGTAGGATATGTTTGCTGTGCATTGTACGCTGTGTATCTGTAGTCGCTGTTCTGCTACGCACGAGATTGCGAAGCATGGTTTGATGCCTCCTTGCCTCGGTGGGCCGTGCAACGGTGCAAGTCGTGTGCCTTGAAACCCCGAGAAATGTATATTATTGCAGATTGCCCCTATCCACCCAGAGTCCGAAATAAGTGACAGCATCAACGTCGACGCCTTCCGCATGCTATAGCGAACGAGCAGCTTGACCATTTTACATGCGCTCAGCGATGACGAAAACCAGTACAAATGACGAGTAGCAGGGCACGACGCCCTCATTCGTGCGTTCAATCGACGCTCGTGAGACTGCCCTGCGAAGTGACGTCGGTCGTGTCCGTCATGTCGGTCGTGTCGGTGTCCGCCACACTCTCGCCGTCCCCGTCGCCCTCGCCCTCCCAAACCGCCTCCCTCCCTCCCACGCCAGTCCCCGACATATTTCGGGCGTGTCCTCCCGCGCCCGCGCCGACGAACCCGATGCCGCGCCCGTCCCAGGACGGCGTGCGCGGGCTCATGCTCCGGCCGAGACCTTCAGAGGGGCAAGCGCGAAGAAAGGGGGCAGCGTTGAGTGTCGTGCGAGAACGTTCAGGACTGGCGCGACGAACCACCGTTGATGTATGCGCCGAACGGGCGCGTGGGCGTGGGCGTCGACACGCGCGGACTTGAGAGCGAGATCGACGGCGTCCGCTGGGCTGGGCGAGGGATGGGGGCTGCGGGGGTCTGTGGCGGTGCGGGGGCCGCTCCACTTGCGCTCACACCTGTACCATTTTGGTCTTCGTCCTCGTCTGCGTGGCTGTCTTCGTGCGCGTGGTCATGCCCGTCGTGGTCATGGTTGTGATCGTGGTCATGATCATGGTCATGGTGTGCATGCCCGTTCCCGTGCGCGGACGTGTGATCATGGTGGTGGTGGTGATCGTCGTGCGCGGAGTGCGAGTGCGAGTGTGAGTGTGAATGAGAAGCGTGCGGTGTTTCAACCTGGTGGGCATCGTGCTGGTAATCTGCATCATGCGCATGTGCATGCATGTGGGGGTGCTCGTTCTCATGGTCGTCCTCGCTATAGTACGCAGAGGACCGATAAGCCTGGTCGTGTCCTTGATCGTATGCTGCAGCGTATGACTGCTGGCGATCCCATTCCTCTTGTTCCCAGCGTAGCCGTTCCTCGAGCTCCTCGGGAGTCTCCGCCGTCCCGGGCAGATCCGCCGGGACGAAGAGCCGCTGCTCCTCGTACTCTTCATCGTCTGCTTCATCTTGGGCGAGCTCCGGCGGAATGGCACCCGGCTCGCGGTCCGCCGGCAGGGGCGGTATGCGATGTAGCAGTCCGAACCTGCGAGAGTTGTCACCCCAAAGCACATTAAATGACAGCGGGGGAGGAACGTACCCAAAAACGCAGCCCAGCAAACCTTCTCCCCCCCAATGGCGGTTAGGTATCAACACGACCTCGCGGATAGTGCTGCGCAGTTATTTGAATGGCATTAGACATAACGAACGCGGACAGAAGAGGGGCATAGATACGCACTCGAAGTCGTAAGAATAAACATACACGCGCAACGGCTTGTCGATATGCTGTAATGCGCGTGAGACGGACAGCGCTCCACGAGGAGGGAACGGACATGAAAGGCACGCACCGCTTCGACAACATCGTAGAAGTCCCCTTCTGCGCTCAAAACGCCGCCGGACCAGCCGATAATCCAGTCCCCATAGGGCACAAGGCCTGCACTCTCCGCGGGGCTACCCTCGAGCACGTCCAGAACGTGCCAGACGTTGTCCATGGCAAACTCCGGTTCGCACATGCGCATGCTCAAGCCAAGCAGAGAAGGCTTCCGCTCGGCCTCAGGCTCCTGGGGGTCCGGGATATTCGCATGCGGTGAAGACCAGTCGCGTGAAGGCACTACGAGCACGACTGCGCATCCAAAGCTTGTCAGACATTACGCCAGATATAGAGCAGCCCCTTGACGTACTGCGGGAACTCTGGGTTTTACTATTCCACATGACAAGGTACAGGTTCCTCCCTTCATGCCTCTCAACTATCCGCTCCAGCTCGGACGCTTCAATCGTGTTGAAAGAGTGTACGTCGCCTTTATAGCCGATCACAAAGTCGAAGTATGGTTCTATGTTGGTATGGGACGCGGGGGAGGACGGGGTGACACGGAGGACATGCAGGGCCCGAGATGGGATTTGTGACGCCGTGGACTGTGATGCACCCATTCTGCGCGGTCAAACGGGCGAACACAGCTATTATGAGCAGTTTGAAGTGGCTTTCGATATCAAGAAGTCCAGACAGACGAGTAAGCAGAAGAAAGAGCAGTGGCGGAAGGTGGCGAGTGCCGCGCGCAGTCTGCCGTCAGTTCGTGGCGGCAAGCGCCCATAATTCCCATCCTGCGGGTGCAGTGTACGTCTAAATAAGGAAGGTGCTCAAGAACGATCTTACTCAAGTGGCCTACCATTCATGTAACAACGATGGCTATATTGACCTACGCAGACTTCAATATAAGTCATTTAGGCATACAATTTGCTCTAAATTACTCATTTTCTTACCTCTCTCGCATTGAACGGGGTATGTGGGAGATTTCCCCGAGGGTAAGCCCTGAACTGAAGAGTCGTCATAAACCTTCTTCCTGGTCTAGTGACTGCACTTACGTCTCTTCGACAGGTATCTCCGAGAGCCCCACTTCTTGCAGGGACTAAGTCACTCCGACGGTAATCTCCCACAGGATCGTGCCGGTAGCCTAGGTATCCTGTACCTTTTGCGTCGCTAGTCATAAGTCGCCGTTGCATCAAATTTCCCAAAGGAGCATCGGCATAGCCGTCCGTCCCCCCAGAACTAAATTCCTCCGGCCTCGGTCCTACAGATAATGCCGACATCGGTTCCGGGGGTAGACATTGTAAGACAGCACCGAATCACTGATCCCCGCGAATAGTTTCCGTCCGTCTGGTCGGAGGTCCAGCCAGCTACCGGCGGCAGTACGCTTAAGCACAGTGACAACAGTACGTTCTAGGTAACCGGTCGTGTGTAGAAGGAAGCAGATGTCGGTCTACGGTCTTCAGAAATCAACTTTTAGACCCAATGAAGGATCAACGCTAACCTTTAACGGTCTCGGCGACATCGTTGTCCATCTGCTGCTCGCTGCGCCGCGATGGGCCCAGGATGATTCCGAACATCAGCCGGTTTCATGGAGGGCGTGGGGAGGTCTTCATGATTGGGGTCAGCCGGTCAAAGTTCTCTTCGGCTGAGGAGCGCGGGGCCGCATTTTGTATGGGAGGCACCGAAAACAGCGGATTCGATGTAGAAATTCCTGAGAAGCTCAGTGTGCCGTACTGCTGATGAGTGCTTGAACAAAGCCAGCGAACGGCGTCCTCGGATATCGGAAGAAATTTACGACGACCAACATTCCACTACGGTGTGAGCGGATGATCTGCGACGGAAGATCATCTGTTCGCTTAATTTTAATGCACGGATTCGCTCTTTTATTCTCATGCAACGCCGATGCGACTCCCAACCCAAGATCAAACCCGAGAAGTTGCAGGAGACGCCCTAGGCTGGGGTACACATCGGCACGGATTGAATAGAGAAGTGCGGAAAGGAAACTAACTCGTTCGGGAGCAGTGAGTTGACGCAACTGACCTCTGAGAATCAAAAGAAGTGCATGACCTCATGATTATCCGAGGATTCGTAGATGGATTGTAGCACGAGCGGCGGAAAGAACGCAAATATCAGAACATGTGAGAGTCTCCGAGACGTTGTGGTCTCACGAGAGAGACGAGCGGCCTCGTCTATTTTCCTGAATTGTGATCAAAATTGTGAGATGCTGACTGGGCTGGGAATTGACCGAGCTGCGTAGAACAAGTGAGGAAGTAGTAGGAGACCGGCGGATAAGAACGATCCGCAATCATGGGTCGCTCCGGCCTACCAAGGCATATCGTTCCGGGGTTTACCAGACCAGGCAGAGCAGACGCCCCAGTGCAAGGAATAACTGAGGATAAACACATTGGGAGACAAGTTCAACATGCACTGCAGTGAGCCTGCGGCCAAACGGTTGCGATCCCGCCGTTGGCCAACCCGGATGCGGCAATTACCGAGCAGCCACGTGCGGGCCTTTGAGCGGATGGGCGCCTAGAGAGTGTGCTGTCGTGAACTCCGTCGCTGACACTCGCGTTCGAAAAACTGTGCTCGCTGACGACCGGCCTCGCCTCGTCCCCCACTGTGCGCCTCGACAATCGCGCGGGTAGCCTTCTAGAGTGGGTGGCAGAACCGCGGTATGAGGTGCGTTGCAACGCGTTCTACATGCCCGCGAAGCAACTTGATGACGCCGTTCGCATTGGGCATAACAGTTGACTATATGTTCTTTTGTCGGCACCACTTGCTGCGAGCTCCTGCACAGCGACAATTCACAGCCCTCTTGACGACTCGGGACGCCCTTCCTCGCACTGTACCACCCCACCTCCATTCACGCCCTGGTCGCCTCTCGCACACTCCTACTCCATCCGCCTTACAGGGCGCGCACCCGGCAGACGCGAGTGACTCAAATGCTACCCCACCTCACCCTATACATAGCGACTCGGATAGCGGTCCAGGGCCACCCATCCTTACCAGGGAGAACACCGTATGCGTGGACACGGCGAAGGAGGAGACAGAGCCGACGTACACGGTAGCGCTCCCGTCGCGGAAGTCCCCCGAGGAGGTCGAAGCGTTCAACGAGAAGTTCAAGAAGGATCCCCTGGGTATCTATCTTGCGGTACGAGCAGGGGGTGTTGAAGCCATCACTAAGATCTCCTCTGAGATCTACTCTGGCGCGCTCTGGCACTGCGTTTACCAAAACAAACCGGAACACCTCGCGACCTTCGTCAAGGATGCCATCGTCATCTTAGACGAACGCCCAAGCAAGATACGAGGGCGCAAGATTGTGGAAGTCCTCTTCAGCACCGTGAAGTTCAAGCGGATGCTCAGCAAAGCGGATATCATCACACTCCTGCGCTGCTTGAAGAGACACGATCAGCTACGCTTCCTCAGCACGTTCACTCGCACAACGTTGACACGGGCCCTGCTGCAGTACCAGCCGGACAAGTTGGACAAGGAGCTCCTGGACCTTCTCCTTCCTATTCTGATGGACAAGCTGCCTACCCTCGTTGACCACAAGCTCGTTTCGCAGCGGTGGGTCTCTTCGGATGCGCTCGAGTCTACCGCTAGCGGCATTGCCGTCCCCCGGATTCTTTGGCCGCTCTACAGGGTTGCCGTGCGCCTTGCTTTGCTAGGGGACATGAGGGCAACCGACCTTGTGGCGGCACTGGTCGACCGACAACTTATCGACTCCCAGGCAATACAAGACACGGATTTGACGTCGACAGACCTCGTTTACGTCGTACTCTCTGTCCTGCTTCGTTCATGCCTGAAATATGGGTGGTTCACTCGTGCGACGACGCTCCTCATGACCGTGGTATCCACTGCGAAAAGTATCTCGCCTCCGCTCGCCCTGTTGGTTGAAGACTGGTTGAGCCGGGCACTCAAGCACCCTAGAGCAGAGGACCTACAAAGCGCGTCGTCGATGATCGACATGCTGTTCAGGCGTGGGGACGGGTACGTCCTTCCAACCGATATCCTGCATCGGTTCTACGACGCGGTGTTCGATCATGACATGCCCGAGCTCGCTGAGACCGTCTACCACCTGTCACGCAACGCTCGAGACACCTCATATCCCCCGCCGCGCAACGCCTCTCTCGTGCGTTTGATGGTCTTCCTCGGAACGGAGAGTCGCAACGCCCAACTCGCCCGCCTGCTCGTACAACAAGTCGTCGACGATAACATCCACCTCGCCCGTCACGTCCGCGCATCCTTCATTGCTCAAAGCGCCATCTTCGGACTGGCCTCGCCAGCTCGCGCCCTTTGGGAGCGATATTCGGCTGGGCCTGACGCACTGTATGTCGTAGGCAACGCTTCTACTATGCTTCGGATGGTCAGTCTCTTCTCGCGTGTCGCAGACCAGACGAAGGCGGCAGTGGAGCGGAGACATCCTGCAGCCCCGGACGCACACCGGGAAAACCTAGAGGGCAGCGCGTCCTCGGACGATCAGGAGGCCGTCTACCCACCGACCTCATCGCGGACGCTATCCAAGGGGCTGAATCTCCCCGCATCTGATGCTCCACCTTCCTCTGAGGCTACGACCCCACCCCCGCACCCGCATTCCGACTCTGGGGAGCCGCCGTCCTCCGACGGTTCTGACGCTTCGGCGGAGGGCAAAGACGGGACGCGCGACCGCATCTTCAAGGGCTTCGACACGCTGTCGTACGCGGAGCTGCTCGCACGCGAAGCCGACCTCCGAGCATTCGCCGCGCGTGTCTACGACGCGTACCGCGAGACAAAGCTGCCGCTCGAGAGCGCAACACACTATGACCTCACGAGCCTCGCTCGCGGCGCGTCGATCCTCCGGCGCGACAGCGAGGCGTTGGACGTATTTTTGCTTCTCAAGGGGCGTGGGATGAAGATGGACACGCACGACGTCAACCTCGCGCTTGGCATGGTCGCGCGCGCAGACCCCGCCGCGGGTGCGCGGTATATCCAGAAGATGGGTGTGTCTGGTGTGCAGCCTGACGCGGTATCGTTCGGAACAGTCATCCACTGGGCGGCACATCACGGCGACGCGGCGCTGGTCCGCTCACTCATTCGCCAGGCGAAGGACGCCGGCATTGAGGACCTTACCTTCAAGACGCTCGCCTCGCTCCTGCATGCGACTGTCTCCGGCCGCGCGTCACAGGACACGTCACCACAGGCGCGATTGAAATACGCGGAGGTCATCGTCAACATGATGCTCAAGAGGGGAGTCCAGCCGTCGCCCACCGTCGGTTGGGACTGCATCATCGCTGCCCTCACCGCTCACGAACCCAAGAAGGCGTTCACGTTCTGGCGGCTGTACGTCCAGGGCAAGGTCGACGCGCGGGACAACACGCAGGTGCGCATCCGGGGCTCCATCGCCGGCCAGCTTCGGCAGCACGCGCAGGAGGGCTGGCTAAAGCCTGAAGCGGCGACAGTAATGCTATACGAGCTGGGCTTCGAGAACGAAGCATTCCGTCTGGCGCGGCACCGAAGGTCCCGACCAAGTGCGGCGGAGCTCGAGGCGGCGGATGCGGGGGACGCGCGCAAAGGCTAAAGGGCCCGAGGCGGGTGATCCTCGTGGACGTTCCGATAGAAGCCGGGTGCAGCGCGCATCGTCACGGGGCGACGGCCTGCTGGAGCGCACCTCGTAGGGGGCGCACGGCGAAGACGCTGCGGGTCATGCGGGGACGACCATCGCCCGCTGCGCGTGGCAGACGTCTCGGTTCTGGGGCTTGGCCGTCCCGGACGCGCAGAAGGAGTCGGGGCTGATGGTCGTCGTTCACGTGGGCGAGGAGGGTGCTTCTGACAGGAGACCCCGCGATGGATATGACGAGGGCATGCATTGTAAGGCGGCGAGGCACGGTGCGGCGCGGAGGACGGTGGACGGTGGACGGGTGCGGGAGAGGGTGAACGGAGGGAGGCGATTGGTTGTAACTACGGTATGAACAGTGCGACGGAGGTGTCGTAATAGAGTACTAATCGAAGGCAAGGGGACATTTGAAGACATGCGCAGGTGGGGGAGCACAGGCGCATGAGAGCGTTTGTCGGACGGAGAAGGGCGGGTGCCAGCATGGAACGATAACTTTGATTGAGATAGAGATGGCCGTGTATGGGAGGGACGACCCAGGAAGGCGGCGCGGGGCGAAGGGCCGGGGTTTGGCCGGGCGCGCGGAAGGAGGGACCCGTGACGGAGGGCGTTGTTGGGTGGGGGCGGACTGGCGAGCGGAGGACAGGCCGGGGAGGGGGCAGAAGGGTGCCGGATTGGGCGAGATGCCGCGGCGATGGAGGAGGGCTGATGTGAGCATATGGCAAGAAAGGACATGTCGGAAACGCGCGAAAAGCGAGAATTAAATGGGCAACACGCGCGCAAACAAATGGACTCGGTTCAAAATCAAGGGGGCGGATTCTCATTCTCGCTCTCGCCCGCGCCCGAGACCCTGTCCTCTGCGTCCTTCGCGAATAACCCGAGGGGTTATAGCTGCACCTCCTGGCGAGAGAGAGTCCACTGTCTGCCCCGCCTCCGCCCCCGCCTCCGCCCCGCGAAAGGCTGTTACCCCGCGTGCGATCAACAGCGCCTCCGCTCCCCCGTTCCCCGCCCCCGCGCTCACGCTCACGCCCACGCCCAGCCCGCACCCACGCCCGTCCCTGCCTCCGCCGCCCTTCCCTCGACCATGCCCTCTGCTCGTACAAAAAAAGAACCAAACTCGCCCACACCCCCTTCTGACGACCTCTCTCCCAAGGACGCGTCCGAAAACAGCAAGATCAAGAGAAAGTCAGTGACGCTTTCTCCGAGCTTTCTCCGCATCCCTTTCATCCCCTTCTCCTCGACGTCCCCGCATTCGCATCCTCCATCTCTTGCTCTTCTACCCCGCATCCGCCTCGCGTATCTTTCTCTTTCTCCGCCACAGCCTCTTCGCCATGTTGTGCCTTTCTCTCTCTTCTTCCAGAACATGCCGCTGACAAGACGCGTTTGACCCCTCTCTAGGCGGCAATCACAGAGTCAGTCCTCCCCGCTGCCCTCCGCTCTCCTTTGCGCTCTCTAACAGTGACCACCAGGCTGCGATGCTTGTCGTGCGCGCAAGGTGAGGTGCGCTCGCGAGAATCCGGACGATCCGAAGGGCTCCTGCAAGCACTGCATCACCCTCGGCATTCCGTGCACCTACGACTATCAACCCAAGAAGAGGGGTCCACCCAACTTGTGAGTCGCGCATATAGCTGTATCCTTGCACGGTTGCAGTCTTAAACACAGCATCGCTCGCGCCCCAGGTACCTTCGCCGTTTGCAAGAGGCAGCAGCAGCCGCGGCCGCGGCCCAACAGGAAAATCAAAATGGCACCGAACACCCACAGTCTCCGCGCTCGACATCACAGGGTGCACCTAGTCCCACCCAGTCGGCCCTTTCTCCCTCTTCGCAGGTGCCATCTTTCCTGGACGCATCGCTCAGCCCTGTGCAGTCCATTCACTCAGCAGCGCTGCCCCCCTCGCGTTATCCCATCGCAGCGGATGGATTCCACTCCCAATTCCCTCCACTTTCGATGTCCGTCCCCACATCCTTTGGCAATTCTCGCTTGCCGGATATGCCAAGCGGCCTGTCGTCGCGCTCACCACCTCGCACTGAAGACCCGCAGCAGTGCGGTTCGCCGACGGACCAATTCAGTACGTACCCCCTCCACAACTGGTCGTACAAGCAACACCAAGCCCTCTCGGCACTCCCGCCGACTGCTATACCCCCGCTGTCGTACTACTACCGGCCCCACCGGTTGGAGGACGTCGCGCCCCGTGATACCATCCTTCTCATTATCGCCCTTTTCTTCGACTTCGTATACCCCTTGACGCCGTGCGTACACAAGCCTTCATTCATGGCTGACGTTCACTCCCGGCGAGAGGAACGCGACCCGCTATTTTTCGCGCTCGTGATGTCGACAGTTGCGTCGACCCTCGTTCAGGTGCCCCGGTCGTATCTGCCCATGGAACGCCATGCTGTCCGGAAGCTTGCGCAAACCTGTCATGAGGCTAGTCGGCACATAACCGTCGCTTCGTACGACCCTCCGACGTCGATGCACGTCGTCATTCGGTACTTGTGAGTACCTGAAATACTTGCTTGGCTCTCATGGCTCCTTGTGACCGCTCACACACGCTTGATTCAGCGACTGCGTGTACCACTTCTGCGAAGGCCACGATGCGACGCAGCATGCGGCCTTTGGGGAGGCTGCGCACATCGCGGTGACCCTGCGGATGCACGAGGAGTCCTCGTACGAAGGGCTCGACCTCATTGAGTGCGAAGTCCGTCGAAGGACGTTCTGGTTACTATTTGGGGGTAAGCAGCCCGATTTTTCGATTGGTCGCACGAGAGCTGATCTCCCGGCGAAACTCTATCCTCATCGATTCTGTCCACGCTTTTTTCTCACCACAGCGGATAAATCCATGTCAATTCTTCTGGGGCGCCCGATCTGCCTCCGAGATGAGGACACCACGTGCAATTTTCCACGGGAGCTCGACGACGAATAGTGAGTGATCACACCTGTCCAGCGTGAGGCCGATTATTCACCGCTTCTTCACCGACCGTGTCTGCCTCCGTCGCCTCGGCACCTTCGCAGCATCACGCCGAGCGCATACTTGCCTCAGCCGCATGGAAAGACCGCCCTCGTCTCCGGTCTGAACTACATCTCGCGCATTTTCGCTCTTCTGGGCGAGATCCTCGTGCGAATCCGCGTCGACAAGCGGTCTCCACCCCAAGGACAGTTCCTCACGGCGAGGCTCGAGGAAGTGCAGGCCCTGCACTCCCGCATTGTTGCGGCGCTGGCACACGCCCCCGAGCTGCTGCGGCTGAAGCAGGCACACTCGCAATCGCACCTCCCACCCGAGTACGGTGGAGCCAGGTTCCGACAGGCGGCGTTCACCGAGGTCAAGGACTTCTTCGACAACCCGAACGCTTCGCGCGCGAACGCCCTGAACCCGTTCCTCGTGATGCAGGCGAACCTCTATGTCACACAGGTGCGCGCACGCCATACCACCCTCTCCCATGCCACGGCCGCTGGGCGAGGCTCCGAGCTGAGTTGCTGATGGGACGTGCTTCTGGGCTCGCTAGCAATTGGTCCGCTTCGTGATTGAACAGTACCGCGACGAGTTGATCACGTCGCTCCAAGGGAGCGTGGACGAGCGGCGGGTGGCCGAAGACAGAGAAGCCGTCGCGAGCGACCTTCTCAACATCCTGCATAGGTTCGTCGGCGCGGGCACCCACCCATTATTGTGCGCCGCCAGCTTACAATTATCTCGCATTGCCCCCGCAGCATCCCTATTCAGTCGATTGCCACGAACGGGCCTTCATTGGTGAGCAGATCCGCGCTTCTCTTTCTGCTGGAACCGTAGCTGACGAGGCGTGGGGCGATAGGTCCACAAGGTCCGATTCGTCGCGTCGACGCTGCTGGACGCAGTCCGGAAGGCGGAGACTGCGCCCGCTTCCGCCGCGCGTGCGCACGCGTATCTATGTGAGTCTAACGCTTCTCCTGTCGGTCTTCCCTCTGCCCCCGCCCTCGCCCTCGGCTCCGGATCCCCGTCGTTCTTGTTCTTTGCACTTCCTGTCTCGCGCTGCCCCGCTCGATGTATGCTGACAGTCTACGCTTCTCCCCAGGGGACTTCCTGTCCATTCTATCGGAGATCGAGAGGAACTACCTGTATGTCCGGTCCTCTTTGCCCGGGGCTCGGCCGTTCGAGACGTTCGACTGACATTGACATGCGCGATCGCCCTGCAGGCTGGACGATGACCGGGACGGCATGGGGAGCGACACCGGCATGCCGCTGATGGCCAACTGACTCGGAGGCGCGCAAGCCCAAGGCCCCGCCGCGGTCGCGGTTGCGGTAGTGCCTGCTGGCAGCTGATTCCTGCAGTCCAGCGCGCAAGGCCTGCCGTCGGGACTTGTCGCGGCGGAGGCTGCCCGCGCTACCCCTGTTCTTTCCTGTTTGAGTCCCGGTGCACGTCGTCGGGGGAGCGGAACGATGAACTCGGAACAGGCTCCCGGACGGTTCGACGATCTCCCCCATGCTATCTTAGTGGATGTACCCCTGTACCCGCCCCCGTGTAGTAGTGTGTGTTTCCTTCCGCTGTGCTCTCCCTTGTTTATCCCTGGCCGCGCCGGCCTCGCTGACCGCCCGCGCGCCCGGCTGTATTATAACCGTTCCGTTGGCTATGCACATGTTTTTGGTCCCTCGTTATTTGCCCTACCACCTGCACTCCTCCGTGTCTAGGCCCGCACCCTCCTTACCGCTTTCCTTCTCTTCTTCTCTTGCTAATGGCTCCTATGAACTACCACTACTGTACTTACGACCCAGGGGACGGTCGCCACGTCTTTCGAATGCTGTATTCTTAGTTAGCGGATCCACTCCGATGAACTGGAGCCTGCTGGTGTTGTCGCGCTTTACCTGCCGTGGCGTATGTCTGTTGGCCACTCCTCTGCGTCCGTTGCCCACTGCCCTGTGCCTCGCGCTCTTCCTGGAGGCCGGGCAGTGGGCCGCTGAGCCGGAGTGTGCAGGTGTGGCTGGGTGATCGTCGTCTTCGCCGCAGGGCCCGGGCCTGAACATAAGGTTACGGTATTGCAACATAGCGTTTCTCCGCAGCTTCCTGCCAGAAAGCACACTCGGTGCGTCCGCGCCTCCAAGCGTACAGACTGGCCAACAATATATATGTTGGGTGGCATCTGCTTCTTCGCGGCCGCAGCCACACCGATGAATGGAGGCCTGGTGCATGTGGTTAGGGGTTGCGGGCGGCAACGGCCGAGATTAGGCAGGGGACCTCCCGAAAAGGCGATTTGCGAACCTGGCCAAACTCGCCAACGTGACGTCGTCCGCCCTTCACCCGCCCTTGTCCAGTACGCGGTCAGTTCCTCGCCATCCTCTCGTCTCCGCGCAGTTTGGCGTCTCCGCGCTCCCCGAGTGTGGACAGCAGGCTAACAGCGTCCGTTACAGCCGTGGGACTTCTGCGCATAGCCTCAGCGCGACCAATTGCGACTTGTAGAGCCCGCATACCCGTCTTGAGACTTAACCCGTCTTCTGTGCCCAATGGCGACGCTAGAACCGGGAACGAAGAGCGTCCCACTTTCGATCACCGAAGGTGCGTGTCCAGGCCTCAGCATACGCGCGGACGCACACATATGCGGACAGCATGTACTTGGGTACAGGCCCCGAGTGCCGCCCAGTCTGCTTAGCGCACCCCGAACTCTCTAGCACCATGCGGACACGATGGGCAATGCCGCGCTTCGTCTTTCGTATCGTCCGTCTTCGCAGCTGCATGACGCTCACTTGTTCTCGTCTTCCCCCGTGCAGATGAAGCGGCCGTCTATGACAGGCAGATCCGCCTCTGGGGCCTCGAGGCCCAACAAAGGTGCGTTCACGTGTGCCCTGAGCTATTCTCTCCAGCTGTCAGGTGGGCCCGCGTCTCTGCGGGAAGATGCACGGCATAACTGGTCCCGCAGGGTCCAGTTGCGACTCAGCGTCGCCCCGCAGCCTTCGCGTGTGTTCCCGTTAAAGCACAAACCGTGCTTGCGTTGACGCCGCGGGGCACATGAGACGGCGAACGGTGATTACCACCGACCCTACGTCTTCCACAGCGGCTGCTGCAGACCGCGCTCGTGTGCTGCGGAGCCAGACTTCATGGTAACTTTATCCCAACAGGATGCGAAATGCCACCATCGTCGTGGTCCGACTGAAGGGAGTCGCCACGGAGGCGATCAAGAACATCGTCCTGGCGGGCATTGGCAAGCTCATCGTCGTCGACGCAGACGACGTCGCCGAGGAAGACCTCGGCGCAGGTTTCTTCTTCAGAGACAACGACGTTGGCAAAAAGGTGAGAGATCGCGCCCGGCCCGGCTCTCTGACAGGATACCACGCTCGGTGGCCCGGCACAGTGCACCACGAGCACTGTGTGGCACATGCATGCCCCAGTGCGCCTTGTGCTCGAGAACGCCGCTGTCCGTTGCACACGCTAGCGTTCGTGGACGGAGGCTCACCGTCGCTGGTGACAGCGGCGTGGCGCCGTTCTGCTATTTCTGTACGCGCCCGCCGGCCGCGCGGCGCTCACCCTGTCTTGGGCATACCCACGGGCGCAACGTCCGTCTCTCATAGTGCCGCTTTGGAGTCACCCGCCCAGGTGTACTCTCACGTCTAGTACGTGCTCGGAAGGTGTGCTGCGGAGCGTGTGCTGGGCCGGCGGCCTAGGCTGGGACTTGTAGGCTCTGTCAGACAGGCGCTGTGCATATCCAGATCACATCGAGCAGGCATAGCACATTAGCTAGCTACTGTTGTTGAACAGTGCGATATGCTCTGCGAATACTCTATGCTTACCACACATGTCGACAGCGAGTGGATGCGGCAAAGTCGAATATCGAAAGCCTCAACCCCCTTGTGACAGTGGAGACGGTGTCAGACCCATCTGTCCTCGAAGGTGATGCTCTCGACAAGCTCCTGGACGGCGTAGACATGGTCTGTGTGACGGACTCTGATCGCAACACTCTGGTCAGTACGCATCCTCGTTTGGCGGTGGCGACGACTAGAGCGACGATCATCATGTATATGCTCCCCAGATCCGCCTGAACGACGCATGTCGACGACTCAACAAGCCCTTCTATGCTGGTGGCTCCTACGGCCTCGCCGGCTACATCTTCTGCGACCTACTACAGCACGACTATATCGCTCCGTACGTCGTGTATGACATCAGCGGTGGATCGTCCCTCACTAGCGGTCCGTATTCAGGGACAAGTCAGGCCAGAAGGACGCCACCAAGAACGTCAAGAACACCGCCACATATGTCCCGCTCATAGCTGCTCTGCAGCACCGGTGGACGCGCATGACAAGGCGACAGACCAAGGAGCTCAACCCGGCGGTCATCTTCACCGTGCTCGGTGCGCCAAATTAGGATGCTTTCTGACGGGTGCCCGCTGACGGATGCAATAGCGGTCTGGGAGTATCAAACTGCCCACCAGGGCGAGCTGCCTGACGACCCAGCTGCAGCGGCGGAGCTGGAGGCCATCGCCAACAGGCTCATCTCAGAGGCCGACGTGAACAAGCAGACCCTCCCGAGCATCCCGAGGGAGCTGATAGAGTACGTGTGCCTCTTGCGATATCGGTTAACTGCTGGGGCTGACCACCGTGACCCGTCCTCCGTTGGCGCTCGTGTGTCATTCGTTAGTACGATGGCGACCACCGCAGCGCACGAGCTCTCACCTGTGTGTGCCGTCGTCGGCGGTCTCCTGGCGCAGGACATCCTGAAGGCGCTGGCCGCCCGCGAGCCCCCCATCGCGAACTTCTTCACGTTCGACGGCAACCTGGGCGGCGGTACGGTGGTCAGGATGTCCATGCCGTAAAAACTATGCGGGGCACATGCGGGGCGATGACGGCAAGCAGTGCTCGGTTCCCTGCCCAGTGTCGATAGTGCTCCTGTACCCGCTGCTGTATTCCATCGGTGTATATCCGACCATTTCGCGACGTTCTCAGCGTTTGTGCCGCCCGACCCACGCTCGCCCCTGCACGAAATAATAGTGTGCGTCCCACCCGCGGCGCCCGCCCGCAGTAAGTCGTCGCATCAACCATCTCGGACGCATTCTGAACACGATCTCGCAGCCGCCCCCAGGACTCCGCCCGCCCCCGGGGGTCTGATCGGCGTGTGCGCCCTACCCGACGCGCACCCAGCCGGGGGCCCATTCAGCGCCATACAGCCCATACATGGACTAGCGTGCGAGGCGGAAACAAGCTTTCTATTGCGATGCGCGCGCCCATACATCCGAAACTGCACCGACATACCCCAACCGGCCGCCACCCACGGCAAACGCGCACACATCGCCGATCTCTCGCGATCGGGTCCCATGCCCCCTGCAATTGTCGACGCGGACGCGCGCACCCCCACAGTCCCACAGCGGCGCGCCTTTGACGTTCTCGGGATAAGCATCGGAGAAACGCGCACCCGCCAGTTGAGTGCGCGGGTGTGCGCGTGCCCCGACTCCGCCGGCATCTTCTCTCTAGCACGAACGTAAGCCTCGCTAGGGCCGCCGGCGACCCTGGGCTCGCGTACGTCCACGGTCCAATGCGGGAACCCCCACTACCGCTTCTCCATTCCCATTCCGCCGCCGCCTGAGACTGAGCATTGCTAGAGCCCTGCGGCGAATGCGCGACACGGACGTCCGCGCCTCCGTCTCGCTGACAGCGCGCTCTCGCGCGCGCAGGGTTCAATTCGTACCCCAGATCTCCTGCGCCTGCCCGAGAGAGGCGAGCAGCCGATAAAAATCCGCGACGAGGTACAAGCTCCCCGCGAGCACGACGAGTGCGTCTTCCTGCTCGGCCGCGTGCCGACCCGCGGCCCAGCGCAGGGCCCGCTCGAGCGGGGCCGGTGCGCCCGATTCGCTTTTGCCCGCTGCTTCTTCTTCGTTCGCGTCTGAGTTTGTGGTGTCTGCGTCCGCGGCTGAGTCTGGCCAGAGGTCGATGGATGACCCGGGCGAGAGGACGAGTGTGCTGATGGCGGCGCGGATTACCGAGGGTGGTTCCGGGCGGACCCAGGGCATCCCTGCAGGTGGGGTGAAGCGGAGCAGCGCGGCACCTATCCGCACTTGGCGGCCCCGGGGAAGACGTTCTGGGAGCGCAAAGAGCGGGGCGAGGGTCTGCGCAGGGGTCTTTGGGGGCGAGTGCGACAGTGCGAGTACGAATGTAAGCACGAGCGGGCGACTTGGCACTCCTTGCGGAGACCTAGGCTCTTCCAAGAGGTCGACGAGGTAGTCGGCGAGTGCGGCCGCAGAGGCAGGGTTGTGTGCGCCGTCCGCGAGAACCAGCAGCTTCTGAGTCCCCGACGGTTCAACCGGTGCCTGGGCTTGCAGCGCAAGGGTGTGGTAGGACAACCTGCCTGGCCAGCGGGTGTTCGCGATTCCGCGGGCGACCGCGGTGGGCGTAATGCGGACCCGCAGCCCCAAGCCGAATTTCTCGCAGGATGGGTGGGTGAGCGCAGCGGAGATTATTCCTGCCGCGACGCGGAGGTTGGCGAGCTGATGGGCTCCGTGCAATGGAAGAAGGGCGCGGATGGGCTCGGTGAAACATGCCATGGAGACTTGGACAAGGCGTGGAGACGACCCCTCGAATGCGGAGTCTCTTGGGGGTGCGGGGCCATCCAGAGTATCGTCCCAATTGGCCAGGGTCACAATGGGCAGGGGGATCACCTCCCCTCCCACCGCGGCTACAACAGATCGCGCGACGTCAGTGACCTCAGGGTGCACCTGCGGACCTATCGCAAATGGTCTCCCAGGTCTGGATATTGCGGACTTCTCGCGGGCGATAGCTCCGACCGTGTCCCCGAGGAAAGCCTGGTGGTCGAGGTCGATGGCGGTAAGGGCAGAGACGAGGATACAGTCGTCTGACACGGCGTTTGTTGCATCCAGACGGCCGCCCATTCCAACCTCGAGAATGACGACGTCTACGGCCGCATGCTCGAAAGCTACCAGCGCTGTGCATGTGAGCAGCTCGAAGTTGCTTGCGCCGATAGCATTCTCCTTGTCGGTCCGCTCTACAGTTTCCTTCGCGGAGAAGTATGCCTCCTCCGATATCGGTCTGTTTTTGATGGAGATGGAGTCTAGCACCGAGATGAGGTGTGGGCTGTTGAACCTCCCGATAGCGAGAGGCGGGTCGGCGGCTGAAAGGATCGAGGATACCAGGGCGCAGACGCTGCCTTTGCCATTTGTTCCTGCGATATGGATCGTGGGTCGGGTGTAGGTCAGGACACCCAGCAACCTCCTGATCCTGTCGAGTGTGAGATCGATGGACATTGTACACCGGCAAGGGGCTAGGCGTTGTGTTACCAAGGTTCCCTTTGTACTCCTGGCGTAGAGACGTACGATGCGCCCGGGGTGGCCGAGTTGCAACTCGCTTGTGGTGAGGAGCGAACTCGATTGGCGCTCTTCTTCCCATGTCCCCGATCTGCATCTGGCGGACCGGGTCCCGGATCAAGCGGCCCGGGAAGGTGACTTCCTTTTCGGGTAATGCGTTGCGTATCAAAATTCCCGAACTCGTCCTCGATTTTGCCACAGGCCGCCGCCCGACAGTTCGCAACAAATGCTGGGGCAACATTTTGATGTAGAACTCAAGAACATCAGATAAGGCGGAAGAGCTGCGTCGTCCGACTGATCTCGGAGTGAGTGGCATTAGCATTTTCGAGCCTTTTCTCAGATAATTGTCTCTTCCTCGTTGCCAGCCGGGGTCGCCGATGCGCCCGTGTCGCCCGTACTGGGGCCGGCTTCACATGCTGGTACCTGACCAACCTTCAAACGATCCCTGACAGTCATCATGGACAATATCGAGAGGCACAAGTGAGTCGCGCGTCCGCGGGCCTGATATCCACTCGATCAATATTGATTTAGCCCGCGTTGTTGATATTAGGCCCGTGGGCGCTCTGGAGTTAGTGCGACGTCAAGTTGACTTGCAATGTTAACGTCAGTTAGTACCTCCTTGGACTCTTCCCTCTGCAACTCGCGTTCGTATTACCCTCAAGAGCTGGGGAAGGCATCCTGCATCAGTCCCATGACAAGACTGTCGAGGTACGTACACGTTGCCGAGCAAATGGCTGTACAGTGCAGTCTGTTTTCCTACCTTGTATCACGACGTACACTTATTGGCACATTGCTTACGCAATCTCCGCACAGCGCAGTCACTGGCAACGTTGAGGAATTCAAAAAACATGATGAGCTTGAACACCGCGTCAAAATCTCGTGGCAGCCGACTCCAGCTCGTCGTAAAACGCTGCTTGGGGAGCTTCTAGGCGTTGACCGGCTCATCAACGCAACAGCCCCTATCCACCAGCTCCCAGACGAGATCCTAGCAGAGGTGTTCCTCTTCTCCCTCGCCCCAAACCGGTTTCCGTGGCATTTGTTCCAAACGGAAGAACAGCGCTTCTTGGTTCTGCTGGGTGTTTGCGTCCGCTGGCGCTCGATTATATGTACCACAGCTCGCTTCTGGCGCGACATCTCCGTGCGTAGGGGCTACGAGTGGTTGAACTTGGCGCTGTCACGATGTTCTGGCGCTCCGGTAAACATAACTCTCCGCGACGAGACACTGGCTCCCAGTGTATTCTTGTCCGTGCTACCCCGGCACTCCCGCATCCTGCGTTCGATCAACGCAACGGATATCTCGCAATCTTCGATGCCGCGCCTCCTGACCTTCCTTTACAACTCAAACACGCCCATCCTTCACTCACTATCTATTCACAACCGCAACAATGACGTACGGGAGATACGACTTAGCGCGGAGTCTCTCCCCGTCCTTCGTCAATTGACGCTCAACAGCTTCGTTTTGCCTCCACAGAGTACGCTCTATTCCCAACTACACATCTTGGTCCTGACAGGCTTCCGGTAGATCATTCCCATGAGCCAATTGCTGGACATTTTTGAGGCCGCCCGCCTCACAGACCTCATATTGGACCATTGCGACCTTCCCCTTTCCCCGAAGGGCCCAGACGCCACTCCCCCTCTGCACTCACGGACACACATGGTGCTGCCCTACCTCTCAGCGTTCAAGATAACCAGTCAATCTATTCACACCACCAAATATCCACTCGCACCCGTGCATGCACCGTCTATGGCAGAGCTAACTATCCAAGGCGTCACGGATGAGGTGGACTTCGAGGGGGCCAGCCTCTTGGCCGATCTTCTCCCTCCCGATCCCTGGAGAGCTATACCCTCGCTCGACACCGTCACATCTATCGCCGTGCGTGCAGACCGCTTCTCCGACTCGTTCGGGATTTGGGTCTCCGGCAACGGATGCAAGATGTCGTTTACGTTCCCCACTCCCGACCGTCACACGTATTGGGACTGGGATCCTTGTCTGCCCCTCCTCTTCCGCGACCTCATCGTGCTGTTCTCGCGTGCACCTATCACGCATCTGACTGTAGAGGGATATCAAGGAGATCTTACGGACGAAGATTGGGCAGGCGTGTTTCGAAGCTTCCCTCTCCTGGAGGAGATCGCAGTCGGCGGAAGTGGTTCCCATGCAAGCATGTGGGAGGGGCTGCGGAAGACATCGGAGAGCTGTTCAAGGCTGAAGTACTCCAAGACAGACTCGTCCGATGACTTGTTCAAGGCTATACTCGACACACTCCGGTACAGGGCACGATATGGGATGCGTTTGAGAAGGCTCAGCCTTGCGTTTGACCACAGCTTCCATGGTGACTACGAGCGATACTTCAAGCGGTACGTCGAGGACTTGCGCTCTCTAGTCAAGAGCGTAGAGTACGTCGTGACCGATCTCGACCCAGAATTCGATACACCAGAAACATTCGCGGACTCACTTCAGTGCTTTTTGTCCTCTGAGCTGGAATATCTCGCTGACCACGATACAAGATAATACATAATATTGAGAGTGCCGAAAGCACGCGGTGGCAGAAACGAAATTACAATTATGTTTTGTTACAACTCGGCGGGGACTCGCACCGCCACGTTTCGAGTTCGTTGTCTCTCCTGAAATTTAAGATCGTCCATATGCACGGTTCACGCGCCCCTTCCGTGTCTCTGTAGCATCCGACTAATTTCTGAGTGGCTGAGAATTCCCTCAGTCATTTGTTCGTCACCTTGATCGTTGTTGCGAGCTGAAGCGGATGAATCGGGCGCTCGTACTAGTATGGGGACTGACTTCACATACTGGTATCTGGGAGACTCCCAACCGATCCTCTACTGTTCCTGCCCGCTTGCAAGGTGTAAATGGAGCTAAACTATGTAGACAGGGACGAGGGAACCCGACGTAGCTCGTGATGTATCCGTGGGCATCAATTCATTATCACTGCTTACCGGCGGCCGTCAATAATCATGCATCATGGGCGCTCTGGCGGTATGTGCGGTTGAACAGGAACCAGCTGCAAGTCCCAACAGTGTGTTTTACAACCTCTTTCTGCGCTACAAGTAAGCTATGGATGATTCTGGCACTGGTGAAAGTGTTCCGTGTTCGACCAGTTTGTTTCTCTATGCCCTAAATGCAGTGTTTTATCACTCATGAACTTACTCTTTACCAGCTGACGACGTTGGCGTCCGAGTCGTACCGTCGAACGATATGGCTGGCGGAAACACGTCAATCGAACTCTCGGTTCACAACGATAAGGTGAATTATCATCGCACGTATTCTTGTCAACGCCTCAGCTACTGAAGCAAACGTCGTGTTTCATAGCCTGAGCCCCAACCGTTCGTCGACGCGTTATTGGACGACTATTCAGACGAAGAACTTCTCCACTACATCCGCCAATCTCCTCGCCTCGTCACCACGGTGAAACAGGCAGTCTTAATCCTGTCCCCCGGCCTTCTTGCTAAGGCTGTAGGAGGGACTTGCTACGATGACCCCATGGATGAAATCTGTGCTATGCAGCGAGCGCGTGCGCTAGGCATCAACGTCCCGGCCTTTCGCCGCCTGGTCCCTGCAGACGATTGCGGAACCCACTACCTCGTCATGGAGCGCGTTATCGGAGACACGCTGGAGAAGCGGTGGAGAAACCTGGGCCTGTGGGGAACGCTACGTGCCGCCTGGAAACTGCGCGGATATCTACGCTTACTGCGCACCGTCACCGCTCAGACGACCGGCGGTTTACACTCTGGCCGGACACGATGTCCCTGGCTAGATGACCAGCGTGGCCCCGTCCGCAACGCCTCGCCAGTGGCATTTGTCGGCTACCTGAATTGGTGGCTGGTGGACTGTCGTCCACAATATTGCACGCCACATCCCGAACTCGTTCTCAAGCTAGCCAAAGAGCATATCCTCGTGCACCAGGATCTCGCGCCCCGCAACATGATCCTGGACCCTCGCGGCACACTCTGGCTCGTCGACTGGGGCATCTCTGGGTTTTACCCAGAGTATATGGAGTTTTTTTGGGATAGACGCCACATCGTCGTTACGCTCGATGTCGTGGTTGAGGGAACGCACATGGGCGGCATGGTGGGGTCGTCTCCGGTGGTCGTTGTTTCGTTGGGTCGCAGCTGGCTCTGCTTCACGCTTTCAGGATACCCGGGAAGCTTTCGGTGCCGTTTCGGTACGCACGCAACGGTTCAGATTGGACAAGACACCCTTCTCGGGCGAGCTATAGTTATCGATGTCTGTTTGCGATGTACGACCGGTGCCAATATGTGCCCTCCAAATGAAGCGTTCAACACGGTGAGCTCAGTAAGATACATTACTTCAGAAGAAGCGCCAGAAGGATAAAACATAGGAGTTCGCAAGAGCCTACTTCCCACCTAGGAGCATTTTTCGGAAATCATCCTGGCCCTTCGCGCCCCCGCCCCCGCCACTGTTGGCCGAGGTGCCCGACCCGCCCGCGGCGGGAGCACCAGGGCGCGAGCCCCCCGTCTGCCCGGTGGCAAACCCTCGCTGCTTGCTCCCCAACCCCGCCCGCGGCCGTGAGACCGCATTGCGCGGGACGAAGAAACCCGACGTACCCGAGGGCGGGGCGATCGGGCGCGACGTCGGCGGCCCTGTCGTGTTCTCCGCAACGATCTGGAGCGTGTTGCCGTTGAACTCGATCGGGTCTTGTCTGAGCAGCAGCTTGCCAGCCTCCTGTCGTGTGGTGGACGATGTGAGTACGCGGAGAGTTATTTAAGCGGGGAGGCAGACTTACCGCTGGGCTTTCGAGCTCGAGCTCGGCTTCGTTGATGTCAGCGAAGACCTCTACTCGTTTGATCTTAGCGTGCTTCTCCAGAGCTTGCTGCAGCAGCCCTTCTTGCGTGCCGGGAGGGAGGTTCTTCACGCGTACGGAGCGGTTGCGTACTTCCTCGCGGTACCCGGGAGCTCTTTGATCATGATTGGAGACAACAACACTACTCTGAGGTGTGCAGACGCACTTGGTTTTAGGCTTCACGCGACTGTCTGCGAGAGTCACAGCCATCCTACGCTTCTTGAGCTCGTGGTTGTTCGCGGCGAGCGCTGCCCGCGCCTCCGCCTTATTGATAGTCAGCGAGCAGTACGATGGTGTAAGATGCTTATGCCTCACCTCGCTTGCAAACTCAATGAACGCAAAACCCTTTGACTTGCCCTTGTCGTCCAGAATCATCCTGACGTCTTTCACGGTACCGTACTACAGAATGCATCAGTCACTTTGCCGCTATTGGGAAGGCTAGAATGAACGCACGATCTTGAACAGCGTTTCCAAATCCTCTTTCGTGGCGAGCTTGCTGAGACCGGCGATGTATATCTCGCGCTCGTTCGCATCACTATCCGTGCGCTCCTTCCTCCGCTCAGGGTTCGAGATGTACACAGAGAGCCTGCGGCCCTCCTCTATGTCGGTACCATTAAGTTCCAACGCGTTCTCTGCAGACGTCTACAGATGATTGAGGATATTATCACAGACGCGTCTGACACCACACGTACAGGTGAGGTATATTGCACATAGCAGAACCGACGCGTGCTCTTGAACTTCTTGCTTGGCCACCTCACGTCGAATATCTCACCGTACTGTGCGCACGCGTTTAGCCCAGGATTTTTGGGATTCTGATACGCGGTTAGACTGACCTTGCCAAACAGGGTCCGGATAAAGGTGTCGTCCGCATCCTCCGGGAAGTTTGTGATGTACAGCGTAGAACGCCACGCGAGATGCACAGCGATCTCCTGCCCACGGACGCGCTTTTTGTCCTTGGTGAGCGCCGCTGGCACGCTGTCCTATCATCACGGAAGGTGTCAGAGGAAGCTGGACGAACAGTTGTGGACAACGCTCACTCGTTCGAGGAACTCCACAGTTGCAACAAGAGAGTTTGGCAGTTGCGTAATCTTGACTTCGCGAACGACGCCACACTGCATCCTAGCTATCAGCGGGGATGCAATCGAATGCCGAGTTCCAATTGACACTCACGTCCTTGAACAACGCACGTAGCTCCTCATC
The DNA here is from genome assembly GCA_001895945.1 of Trametes pubescens. Taxonomy (NCBI): domain Eukaryota; kingdom Fungi; phylum Basidiomycota; class Agaricomycetes; order Polyporales; family Polyporaceae; genus Trametes; species Trametes pubescens. The sequence goes on along the minus strand of MNAD01000447.1, from coordinate 67,626 downwards.
CTCCACTCCAGCCGGGAGGTCGCCAACGAACACAGTCGAATTCTCGCGATCACTGTATGGAAGAATATGATCAGCACATATACTTGTATATGCAGGTTGCGATGTACCGTTTTAGCTTCACTGGCTGTTCCTCTGTGCAATCATCCCATACTCCGTGAGCACTAAGAACAATACACCTGGCCGAGAGAGCACTTACCCATGCGCGGCTTTTTGCTGTCCTCTGCGGCACCTTCGTCTTCTGCCTTGCGCTTTGAATGAGAACCAGACGCAGCCGAAGGGTCCACATCCATCGCTATAGTCTCCGGAACAGATTCTGCCTTGACGAGGACGGGTGCTTGCGCTATGGGAAGAGCGGAGGCCTGCGTCTCAGCGATCAGTTGTGCTGCTGCCAGCTGCGCCTTCTCCGCCTCCTGCAGTGGGTACCTTCAGCAAAGGCAATAAAGGGCTGTGATCTAATGAAGCTGACCTTGGCGCGACGGGCGTTGACTTGCGTCTGTGCACGCTCGATGTGAGCCAGCGCATTCTCGAGCTCCTCTACGGTGCCATGCAGTTGTTCGAAGGAGACCCAAGCGTCCCATATCGCCTCAGGCCAATCCAGATGCTTCGCGGAGACGTCTCGGAAGACCTTGCGCACGTCATCGTACATGTGCTCCTTGCTAGCCATGCAGCCCAAGATTAGACTCGGGTCGTAAGTCAGCTAAGACACAGACATACATTAACACGTCAGTGTAGGACGTCCACGCGAGATAGCTTGTCTTGTAGTGCTTTGCGGTGTCCTCCCATAGCACGACGGCATTCGCATGGAGATCGTCAACGTCAAGACACTGTGCCTACATGAGCACTCGACACGACACAGGGAGTTCTAGCACTTACGACAGCTGACAGGTACTTCTCCAATCTGAGGCGTGGGTCACCGGTCTTCGACGCTAATCAACTCAATCAAAACGAAACACCTACGGTTGCAGCCTATATCCTCACCTTTGCGGACTTTGCTGATCCCGTCCATGAGGATCTGCAGTAGGCTCTCATAGTCCTCGCCTTAACGTAAGATGTCAGACAATATTAAGTTGCCGATACGCTGTGCTGACCTGAGCTGCCAGCTTCGATTGACCGCTTCTCGAATCCAGCCCGAGCCAGAACCGCGGCGACGAGTTGTTCGACATCGGACAGCAGCGGAGCAACCGACTGGGCCTTCTCATACACCGCTATCAGAGGGGGTAAGTACGACATCGCGCGTCAAGATAACCGTAGGTCTTACCGCCAATCTGGACAGCTGCTTCCTCAGAGTCGAGAGCGCGTTCCTACTTCCACATCAATACTGACTTAATCTACAAGCAATCTGGGGAATCACGCACCAAGAAGCGCATATACCGAGCGAGCAGTTCACCGGAAGCCGGCACACTCCGCATCCCGCGGCGGAAGGTGAGAAGCAGCTGCTCATCATCGACGTCTTGTGTCCGCTGTAATGGCACTCTTCAGCATCTGGCCAAGATTCCAGATCCTAAATAAGCATTTCACGTACCAAGAAGTCTACGTAACCTGTCCAGAAGGAGCGCAGAGCGTCTTCCGCACCAGGCTCCCCGTTCAGCCGTCGCTTGTCTGCCTCGGCGATGGCGCGTTCGTACAAAGGCTTCACCACGAAGATGTCAGGTGTTTTCCGCCGTCGTTCAACACCGAGGTAGTATGCATATCCCTCTAGGGAAAAGCTTGCTTGTTCCTGTTCTAGAGTCAAGTCTCTGCGTAAGCGGCAGAGCGACGGGACATACCAGTGAGGCTTCGAGCCGCTCGCGGAGCTGAAAGCCCTTCACGGACCGAGAGCGTAGCTTTGTGGCTTGTACTAGAAGTAATTCATATTGGTCATGAGGCTTGTGGTTAGTAGTGAAAGACGAGTATGCTTGGAAGGTCTCTTCATAGTCTGTTCGTGCTAGTCAGATCGCTAACTTGAGAACACAGGCAGACATGCACTGACTGGAATGGGGCTGCTGCAACCGTTCGAGGAGCATAGCTTCGACTAAGCTTGCTAGCCTTTCTCTGCTGACTGTTAGCTTGACGCATATACCACAACTTGTGGCGTAGACGCCTACCTGTTCTCCCCAGATGAGTTTTGTAACAGTTCAAACTCCCAGTCCCGTCGAATGTCCCAAAGTAGGTGGCTCTGGTGTTTTATTTCATTCGTCAGAGCTCATTCGCAACGTATATGCGACATACCTTGGTGAGATGTCCAATTCCTTGATCGGCCACCTTGGCTAACGTCTCGTGCATCCAATCTGGACTGAACAACTCTCCGAGTCCTTCGGGCCTGCTCTCCGACTCTGCGATATGTTCGTAGCGCTCAACTAGGAATTCGAGGTGTTTCTGGAGGAGCGGGATGGCTGGATGAAACTCAAGACCGTGTGCGCGTCACGCGAAGTTAGCAGTACTTACATAGGTAGTCCTGCTCTGCCCGCGCATACAGGTCTAAGATTGCTTGTAGGTCTTCCGGAGACTCAAGGTCGCCAGTGCTTGTCCTCCGTTCAATGAGGGGCAGCCATACTGACTCGCCGGCTGCCCAGAAGACGGTCATCATCTCCAGTGCGGATTCAACCTGATCGTCCAAGTTCGTTGCACGAGCGATGCGAATGTGTTCGGCATGGAGAGAGATGTCGTAGGGGTTCTCCGTTAGGCGTTCGAGGATGCCAGAGAGTGCCTCGAGCGAGTCTGCCTCGTCCATTACCACATCTGACATGGCTGACGGAGTTCCCGAAGCGACAACAAGTTGACAGTTAGGGTCCGGTTTGTTGAGTCCAAAGAAGTTTGTACAGCAGCTATATAGTGCACAGGTGATGTACGAGGAGGAGTTGCAGCGGTATAGACGCGTGCGAGACGTTCGGACGCGTATCGCGTCGTAACGAGGGTTAGGGTTACATTGTACTGATGGGCGCCAGTCGATCGAAGCTACGACCGGGCGCCTGTGGGGATATTCTTAGCCGGGGCGATGGGCGGGAGGCGACACACGGCTCTCTTTTCTCTCTCTCATCTCGTTCACCTCATCCCGGGCTCCTCGCGGCGGATTCTCAGTCTTGGGCTCTCCGAGGCATCCATTCTCTTTTGACTTCACTCTTTTTCTACGCAAAACCCCAAGAACAGCCCGCCTAAATGGCGCAGCCCATCAACTACAGCTCTCCCCCGCTCGCTGGCAGGCCCCCCTTCGCGACCGACGAGCCAGACTCCATGTACAACCAACGCCAGCCCGAGCAGACTCGCAGGCTGAGACAACAGCCCCCTGCCAACCCCAATGACAGGACGTCTGCTTACAATGTGTATGTGTTATCTCTTCCGGAGTCTCTTCTGCCCACTCGGCGTTCTGCGCATCACCGGGTGTGAACGCGTAATCAAACATGGCCGTGTGTGAGCTACTCCCTGCATGTCAACACCGGACCCGTCTACCTGGGATTCATGGGGGATAGATGGATGAGTCTGCGTCGGGGCAGGTGTGTCTACGCGGCTACAGCCTGCACTGGCGAGCCACGCATCACTCACGGTTGACATCGCTGCAGCGCGGAGCCAGAGGTAGACGGATTTAGATGTTCGGTGCTGACATGCAGTGACTTGTTGCGCTGAAGGGTTGGTGCATGCGTTTTTATCAAGGAAGACTTGACACGCGCGCCGCCGTCTGACGTTCTTGTTGAAATGGTCTAACCTTACGCCTTATCGCAGGTATGACCAGTACATAGATGAGAAGAAGGACAACCCCTTCGATGACAGCAAGCAAGTTTACCCCCAGCCCATCCCGCTCGCCGCCCCTCAGCCTGGTTACGCTGCCCCCGTTGCTGCGCTGAACCTATCGCGCCCGGCCCCCACAGCCACCCTGGATGGACGCATGCCCGCATCGCCCGAGATGTCAGAGTTTGGTCAATCAGCCAGCATGCCCAGCACGCCCCACCCACTGCAGCCGCCTATGGTTCCCATCGCACCGGTGTTCGCCCGGCCCACCACTGCGACTTCGCGTGACGTCCAGTTCGCGTCAAAGCCCATCATGCGCGGAGACACTGAGGACACCGTTCTGCCCCGCCGCGGACAACAGGGCGATGACTTCTGGCGTAGGTTCAGTATGGTTGCCAAGGACGACATGTCCGCCGGCAAGAAGGGGAGGTAAGTAGTCTCATTCAATGTCACGACTTCGTTCCCGCTAACATGCCCCTCCAGTGGTTGGCTTCGGAAGACTCAAAGCGGCACCACCCGCATGTCCCGTTGGGTTTGGATTGTCGGAATGACTCTGCTTATCGTAAGTATTACTATGTCGAGTCAGCATATATTTACTAACCTTTCCGTGCAGATCATCGCCGGTGCCATTGGACTTGGCTGGTATGTGTCGCACAACAACACCTCTCACAACGCCCCCACCGCTATCGGTGGAAGTGCGAATGAGAAGGCGCTCACCACCTCCGACGTCTCTTCCGCTGCGACCGTTGCCGGCGCCGTAGCGACGTCCACTGTGTTGCACGTGTCACCTACCCGCACCGTTGCCAGACGCGACGACGAGCCTATACCCACATCCCTGGCTCTATACCCAATAGATGCTCGCAGCCCCGGTTCGCATCACGTCCACATCGCGCAACACCACCGGCAGGGTCGGCGCACTCTGCTTAACCGCACATCGCATTAACTTATCGTTAAACCCATGGTCACCTCTCGCATCTACCCCACCCGCCGTCATACACCCCTGGGACCGGCGTCGCCCCAGCCGTCTCCCGTCCGCTCTTTATACCGCCCGTCACGCCCTCCTCTGCATCTCTCCGCCTCGACTTCAGCATTTACTCCCTATGCTTCCCTCATCAACTCCTTTGACACTTACCGAGTATGGATTTACTTCGTTTCCATCCTCTCGCTCAGGACGTCGCGTCCTCTCTTCCGCAACTCCCTGCTTTAATCCCGTGCTCTTTGGATGCCCATACCCGTTTGGAAGGCTTTCTAAATGCTGTATTCGACCTCGAGATGCTTTACGTACATATCTACTACTGGTGCAATCGTCATTCTGCGTACTATGTGTGAAGCTGAGCGCAACCTGACTATGTTCGCGGAGGACGCTAACTCCGTCCAAGCGACGCGACGACGGACCGAATGAGGCACGCGCACGTGCGTGTTTGGTGTTGTTTACGCGCGTCAAACGCGTCGCGTCGCGTCCAAAGTAGACCAAGAGATTCGCCTGGCTTCTTACCACCATCAGCTACTGTACCTGCTATACATCCCTGAACTCATCTCGCCATGGCGAAACGCAGGGCAGTCGCAGACTCCGACGACGAGAATGCATCCCAGCCCGCCTCGAAGCGCTCCCGGACGACAGAGAGCGAGGAGGGGGAACGCCCGCACGCACCTCGCGCCACAAAGGGCAAAAAAGCTGCGGCCAACGAGGAGATGGTGATCGACGACGACGATGAGGCGGGCGTAGCGGAGATCCAGCCTGACGATGCTGCAGAGAAGAAGTTCGAGGAGGAGAACGAGGAGCTTATTCGGGAGAGGCTCATGAGCAAGAGTAAGACCCAGGGTGTGAGTCCTATATGCCCAAGTATCCAAGTCGTGCTTCGTATATGCGCGCGCGGAATGTCGAGCTGCTACTGATGCAATATATCCTGGATAATATAGGGCGTTGCGGAGATGGGTATCATTGAGTCCATTGAGATGGCCCAATTCATGTGCCACAAGTACTTGACTTTCTCGCTGGGGCCACAGATCAATTTCATCATCGGTATGTAGCCATACAAAGATGTAAACGCAAAGGATACTGAGCGCATACATGCAGGACACAACGGAAGTACGTAGATTCGCTGATAGCCTCACTCCCTGTGTTCATTGTGTTGCAGGTGGTAAGAGTGCAGCCCTCTCCGCCCTTACGGTTGCGCTCGGCGGCAAGGCGACGACCACGGGCCGCGGCAGCGGACTGAAGTCGTTCATCCGCGAGGGACAGGCGTAAGTCCTCGTTCAGGCTTGAAGCAGACCTTTTGCTCACTAGCCTCTATCAGCGTCGCAGAAGTCACGGTGGTGCTTAAGAACCAGGGCGAGGAAGCATACCGGCCCAAAGACTACGGCAGGAGCATTGTTGTCACCCGTCGGTTTACCAAGGAGGGCGCGTCCTCGTACAAGATCAAGAGCAGGGATGGCAAGGTTGTCTCGACGAAGCGCGAGGAACTTCAGGCCATCTGCGACCATATGAATATCCAGGTGGACAACCCGATGAACATCTTGACTCAAGGTACGCTTCTAGATGTGGAGGCTGTTGATCCTGTTTACTGAGCACTTTCTTTAGACTCTGCTAGGTACATGAGCCGCTCTGCCGGCCTCCTCTCGCCCCGCTGACGAATTTATGCAGGCAGTTTCTGAGCGCATCGACTCCGGCGGACAAGTACAAGGTACAGTCACCGTGTGCAACTATCTATCTAGCTACTGACCCGCTGCGCAGTTCTTCCTGAAGGGCACTCAGCTCAGCCAGCTCAGCGAAGAGTACCAGACCTGCATGGAGAACATCAGCCAGACTCATAAGGTCCTGGAGCGCAAGGCCGAGGTTATCCCTGACCTCGAAGAGTCCGTCAACGAGGCTCGTTCGCGCTGGGAGGAGGCGCAGAAGGCGGTTGCGCAGAAGACTAAGGCCGACGAACTCAAGAAGGAACTGGCCTGGGCACACGTCGAGAGCAAGAAAGAGGTTCGAATGGCCATTGGCTCCGTTCACAGCTCCTTCTAATATCGGGGTTGTTCATAGGAGCTGACGAAGCAACTGAACGAGGTCGCTCACATCAAGCACAGAGTCGAGAAATGCGAGGGGCAGGTTGAACAAGCTGAGGTAGGGCGCTCGCTTATCCTACGAGATGCAATTTTGACATTTCAGGATAGGCCGAGCGTGCGACGTGCGACTTGAACGTCGCGGCCCTCGAAGAGGAGATTGACTCTCTTGGCGACGTCGATAGCCTGAACAAGAGGAAGGAGGAATTGGGTGTGCTCATTAAATCGAATAAGGCGAAGCTCAGTGCGTTCAGGGTATGTCATGTGTCGCGCGGCGAACGTGAATGGTCCATCTCACTCTACATTGCAGAACGACGAGCGGACAATCTTGGAGTCCAAGGCAGGTGTCGATGCGACCATTGCTGAGCTCGAGCGGAAGATCCAGGACGAGCAGACGCGCCTGGAAACGCACTCGAAGGAGAAGCGCGAGCGCGCGTCGCAGAAGCTTGCAGAGGCCAACGCTTCTCTCGCAGAGAAGGAGCAACAACTTAAGGCCATCGTGGAGGAACGCAAGCGCCTCGAGACCGAAGCGGAGTCTGCGCAGTCCGAATGCAAGCGGTTGCAGGACGAGGAGGGTGAGCTGCGCAACCGCGTCGTTGAGTGCGATCAGCAGATCCACCGATGCGGCGAGATGGAGAAGAGTAAGCTCGCGCAGTTTGGCAGCAAGATGGAATGGGTCCTCGCGGAGATAAAGAAGAGGAACTGGTACGGACAGCCGCCAGTCGGTCCCTTCGGCTTGTACGTGAAGGTCAAGGATGCGGAACGGTGGGGCCCCCTTCTCCGAGTCGTCATCGGCAGTGCGATGAGTAATTTCGCTATTACGGACGCGCGCGACCGTCCTGCGCTCGCCGACATCCTCAAGACGAGCCAGAAGTGAGTTGTTCGCTATCCCTGATGTTTCGCCCTCTTAACCCCCTGTAGCAATCATTGTCAGATCATCATTTCTGAGGTTGATCTCTTCGACTTCAGCTCGGGCGAGCCTCCGCAGCATTGTCTTACCGTCCTTCGAGTAATCGAGGTACGTTACCTACGCTGATCTCCACTCCTCCCCAACTAACATTCCTTAGGTGACGGACGAATATGTCCTGCGTCGGCTGGTCGACAGCCAGCACATCGAGAGTACGCTGCTGGCAGCGACTCGTGCTGAAGCCGATCAGATGCTCCTGTCCCTTGGGACGGGCGGTGTAGCCTTCGCCGCGGACTTGTACAGAGTCGTCCGGTTCCCGTGAGCACACCCCACATGCCGCCACTTCGTAGCCGTTCTGAACATGCCTTTGGTGCTTAGTGAGGGTGGAGGACAGTCGTCCGTTATCAGAGAGCTCAGGAACAACGATCCCAAGCAACATCTCTTCCGCAACACCAACGCGGAGGCCGAGAAGAAGTGAGCGACCTTGTTTTGCGAGGGAGGCTGAAGAAACTGACATACTTGTGCAGGCGATGGGAAGGGCAGCGCAATGAGTTCAACGCTCGGCTGTCCGGTCTGTCCCAGCGGATCCGCGAGCTGCAGGACACACAAAATCGGTGTCGGAAGACCGCCAGGGACATAGAGGTGCGTCCCCCTCTCTCGTCGCGGAGCGTGCCTTGCAAACCGCCCACTCATGTCCTCGTAGAGCCAGGAAGGCCCGATCAACAGGGCTATCCGCGGCATCAGAACGGAGATCAACAACCTCCAGCTCGAGCTGAACGAGGACCTGCCAGTCAGCATCCAAGCGCTCCAGGAGGCTCTGGAGGTATGTCGTCGACGTCGCTATCCTCTGAATAACTCTGAACGTCCTGTGCAGGAGCAACAAATCGAGAAGACCTCGGTCATGGGCCAGTTCGAGCAGCTGGTCAAGGAAAGAGAGAAGGTCCAACAGGATCAACGTCCTCTCATGGATGAGTCCGATCGGTTGCGCCTACAGCTTTCAGAGTTCAGCGAGAAGCGTTCCAGCATCTCTGTAAGTATGCATGAAACTCTAGAACGCACCCGTCTAACTAGTCACGTAGGATCGTCTCAACGCGGCGGTTACCGAGCGGATGCAGGCGGATAACTCAATCAAGCATTTCACCGCCAAGGCCGACGCCGAGCGCGAGAAGTTAGCGGCCGCACAGGAGGTGGCCAATACGCTTGAGGAAGAGTACCAGGTGAGCGCTTATATGTCTCAGTGGTGACCTCCGACTGACCTTTCGCAGGCGTGGTCAGCGAAAGCTTCGAAGTACTGCGACCCCGTTCCCAATCCTCGCAAGGTGGACGCTGTGCAGCGCAATCTCGAAGCTGTGCAAGCAGCACTGGCCGAGCGCGAGAGACGGTACGTCCTATACTCCTCTTGGGAGAACAACGCGCTCAACATCTTATACAGGCAAGGTGCGACGATTGAGGAGATTGCGGATGATTTCCACAAGAAAGAAGCTGCTCTGGACACGGCCAGAATGGAATTGAAGGCGCTGAACTCTCTCAACAATGTCAGTAGGGCTTCGCAATCCGAAGGCACGTAGCTGACTGTTGCATTTCATAGGCTTTGAAGAGGTCCGTCAAGCAACGTCTTGCCAGATGGCACGAATTCCGCCGGCACATCGCGCTCCGCTGCAAGGTCTACTTCGCGTACCATCTGTCCAACCGTGGTTACTTCGGCAAAGTCCTATTCGACCACGTCAGCGGGACTTTGAACCTGAAGGTACGGCCTTCACCTTACGACGCGCGCATATGCTGATCTAATTACGTCAGGTCCAAACCGATGATCAAGCTGCGACTCAGACCGAAGTTCGTGAGAAGGATCCTCGGTCTCTGAGTGGTGGCGAGAAGTCGTTCTCGACTATATGTTTGCTGCTGTCGCTTTGGGAGTCCATCGGGTGTCCCATCCGTTGCTTGGGTACGTCATTTCTGCGCCTGGTCCAAGGTACACGCTCTAACTCAAAGCAGACGAGTTCGACGTCTTCATGGACGCGGTCAACCGTCGTATCAGTATGAAGATGATGGTACGCGAACTCCCTACCTCTCGTTCTCGGTTCTGCCAGCTGACTCCACCTACAGATTGACACCGCAAACGCGTCCAAGGGCAAGCAGTACATCCTCATCACGCCCCAGGACATGAACAACGTCAACCCCGGCAGCACCGTCCGCGTGCATCGCATGTCCGATCCCGAACGTGGGCAGGGCACGCTGGCGTTCCATTAGTCTCTGCGTTCCGGCTCAACTTCTCAGTTCGCCGGCCGTGGCCACGACGAAATGCCACCGGCGTGTCGCAGGCTCCTATGTTAAGACGTTAGCTTACTCGTTATGATAGTAATACGCACCTAGTTAGTACTTTATCGCATGCAGTTATGTCTGATTTCTCGATAGTCAGCAAGCACTGAGCCGCACATGATGCTCTCGGGTCACCATGCGAATCTAGCTAGAGCCCTTTCGGACGGTCTCGCAAACTCTGGTGTACCAATCCATCCGACGGGAGATGAACCGGGGACCCCTCTCTTGCCGCGTAAGGTTGCCCTTAAACCACACGGGCTTCTCGCCGAACAGGTCGACCAGTAATTCGTACTGTTCCTGAGAGGGACGGCAACCCTCTAGACGGGAAGGGTCCGATGCGCATATGACGAGAGACGCACTTAGACGCCCGTCGCCTCGCAAGCCACGTGGGACGCGTTTGAGCGATCATCGACACGTCCTCTGCAACGCCTTCGCGCTTTGCCGCCACCGTGCTCGCCACGCAAACCAATGCACGTCCCAAAATATCTCTCCTCACGCTACTCCCGGCACGTCTGATATTTTCCTTCGTGTCCACCACTTCTCTGGGCTCCAACAATATGGCGCAGGAACAGACAATACGGCCCCGCCCACTTCCGCAAGCTCTGCTGTTCGCGCTGGTCCCTACGGCGATCTGGTTTCTCACTCGGCCATTGATCGAACCCGCCCCTGCTCTACCTGCGCTGCATGCCGCGTTTGGACTTTCCATACTTGCTTTTCTAGGCTCGCTATACCTCGTGCCTGCACTGGGTCCAACGTTCATACATGCCAACTTGAAGGGCCGAGATCTGCTGAAGACGTATGACACGCCGATGTGAGTTTCCTAGTCGATTAGACTATGCGCGAGGCGTTAAAGTGTACTTTGGACTAGTCCAGAGAGCCAGGGGCTCGTCTGCGCATCCCTCTATATCCTACTTCTCATCCTGTTCATTCCCTACGCCTTCTCAGAATCTATCAATAACCGCCATGACGCGCCGAGGGGTGCGCGCGAAGGCATCGTGGTCAATGAGTTCCCTCACCATCAAGTGAGCAGCGCACCTCTTCGTTAAGCTTGCCTTACTGACCTCGGAAGTCTGCCTTCGCAAGCTGGCAGTATATCTGTCCTCCATCCTTTCCCTCTTGATAGCCACCATGCTCGGCTTTCTGGACGACGTCTTCGACATCCGGTGGCGCCACAAACTGCCCATACCTATCATTGCCTGTATTCCGCTGCTCATTGTCTATTACTCTGAGCGTGGGGCTACCGACGTAGTGGTTCCGATCCCATTGCGGTGGCTTCTGGGCACGTTGATCAATCTCGGTGCGCTTCGCTATATGATATGCGGCGGTAATGGTGTTCACACTGCCTTTAGGTCCGTTGTACTATGTGTACATGTCCCTCCTCTCCACGTTCTGCACCAACAGCATCAATATCCTCGCGGGTATCAACGGCTCGGAGGTCTCGCAAGCAGTGGTCATCGCAGTCTCCGTCATTCTCAATGACCTGCTCTACCTCCCTTGGGCATTCGGCTTCCGCATACCTCTTCCTATTCACGTCACGGACGGCGTGAAAGTAGGAGGCGTCTGGAGTGCGGGAATGGCATACGGCAGCAGGATTCTCGTCGAACGGCATTTGTTCAGCCTGTATTTCATGCTGCCACTGCTGGGCGTATGCCTCGGGTTCATGTATCATAACTGGTGTGTACCATCTTACGCAAACGTGCCTTGACCTCTTGACCTACCTGTTTGGTCAGGTACCCTGCACGCGCATTTCCGGGCGATACCCTATGTTACGTGACCGGGATGGCGTTCGCTGTCGTCGGGATCCAAGCACATTTCTCGAAGACCCTGCTGCTCTTCTTCCTACCCCAGATCTTCAACTTCGTGCTCTCGTGTCCCCAGCTCTTCGGGCTTGTTCCGTGTCCCCGACATCGCGTTCCGAGGTGCGTCTGCTCAACCGATCCAGATGGGTCTATATACCCCACGGGGGACACGACCCATTTCCGAACTCAGCGACTGACACCCCACGGGGCCCCGTGTGCAGGTACGATCCGGAGACGCAGCTCCTGCACCCCTCCCGCGCGGAGTTCAAGGACAAGCGCCCCACTGCGCTCGCGACACTCGTGCTCCGTGTCTTTTCCGCACTGGGACTCGTGCAGCTCGAGTTTGATGAGCGATCGGGCGAAGTTGCACGCACGACTAACTTGACCATTCTGAACGTGTTTCTGCTCCGGCTCGGGCCGATGAGGGAGGACAGCCTCACGAAGGTGCTGATTGCGACGCAGGTAAGCTCCCGTCTCCTGCTGTTTGGCGTCCGTCCAATCCCCGGCGCCCCATAGTGGGCGCGGGAGAGAAGGCGTGGCGTGTGTGGATGGAATTGGAACGGGATCGCTGATGGTCTGGGTCACCCCTTTTGCATCCGTAGGTTTGCGGGAGCTTGGTGGCGTTCTTCGTTAGGTATGGTCTGGCTGGGCTCGTGTACGACGGTAACCGGCGGTAGACCGAGGGTTCGGTGTGAATATGGAATGTGCTTCGCCCTCTTCCTGATGTCTGCGTCCGCAACGCGGGATACATGGTCGCAGAGACAACGGCGTGCAAGCTCGAGCGACGTCACCATCATAATGAAGGCCTCCGTCCAAAGTCCGAAACGCGGCTGCGGGTCACGCTCACCTGGCAGGTACGTCGATTAGCACTCGGCGGAGGGTGCCCACAACGCCGGTGTTAGTGCGTATGTGCGGTGCGCGACGCCTTCCAACGCCGCAGTGGCTCCCACAGCAGGTGGCAGTAGGCTGAACAGCAGACATCCAGGCGTGGTCTCTCGCCGCGTCGGGGGTGTTCGGGCGCGGGTCGGCCGACGCGGGGGTGCGGAGGCGGGGAACGGCGCACCGAGCGCCTGGGCGGGGCCCCACATCGGCAAGCGCCCGGGCGGGGCGGGGCCCAATCACATGCGCCGGCTTGTCCTCCTGGGCAGGCGCCTCGCACTTTCATGCGATCGGTGCCAGGCTCGCAGAACATTCAAATGTCCTTGCGGCCCATTTCCGTGTCCCCACATTCCCCCTCCCGCCCCCCTCCTCTCCCTCTCTTTGCCTCTTGACCGCCATCACCCATCCTCTTCGTCGCCCACTTACACCAGCAGCCATGTCCAGCGAACGCGCAGCTTTCCAGGCCGAGGTCGCCGCAGTCGAGCAATGGTGGAAGGTGTGTCCAGTCGCGTGCCCCTAACCGCCTCGGGGCTAACGGATGCATCGCTTGCAGGACCCCCGCTTCTCACAAACCAAGCGGCCATACACCGCGGCGCAGGTCGTGTCGAAGCGCGGCACGCTGCCTATCTCCTACCCTTCGGATGTCCAGGCGAAGAAGCTCTTCCGTATCCTCTCGGAGCATTACAGCAAAGGCACCCCCTCACATACCTACGGCGCGTGAGTATATGCGTGTTTTTATACGCGTGAGACCATGCTAATCAGCGCGACGCAGGCTTGACCCCGTGCAGGTGACCCAGATGGCGAAGTACCTCGAGACCGTGTACGTGTCTGGCTGGCAGTCTTCGAGTACCGCGTCGAGCACGAACGAGCCCGGCCCTGACCTTGCTGGTATGCGCATATCATCACAATTCTACGCATGATGCCTGACATGCGTACCAGACTACCCCTCAAACACCGTACCCAACAAGGTCGAGCACCTCTTCATGGCCCAGCTCTTCCACGACCGCAAGCAGCGGGAGATTCGGTCACGCCTGTCGGACAAGGAGCTCGCGGAGGAACCCGTGATCGACTACCTCCGGCCAATCGTCGCGGACGCGGACACCGGCCACGGCGGCCTCACCGCGACGATGAAGCTCGCGAAGATGTTCGTCGAGAAGGGCGCCGCGGGCATCCACATCGAGGACCAGGCGCCGGGCACGAAGAAGTGCGGGCACATGGCGGGCAAGGTGCTCGTCCCGATCCAGGAGCACATCAACCGGCTCGTCGCGATCCGCCTCCAGTTCGACATCATGGGCGTGAACAACCTCGTCATCGCGCGCACGGACTCTGAGGCGGCGACGCTCATCACGACGAACGTCGACGAGCGCGACCACCCATTCATCCTCGGGTCGACGAACCCGAACCTGCGCCCGCTTAACTCCGAGCTCAACGAGGCCGAGAAGGCGGGCAAGACTGGCGACGCACTCGAGGCCGTCGAGGAGAAGTGGATGGCGGCGGCGAACATTCAGCTGTTCTCGACGACGCTCGCAAACGCGCTCCGCGCCCAGGGCGCCTCCGAGCAAATCCTGACGCGCTTCGCACAGCGCATCGCGCACTCGTCCTACGCAGACGCGGTCGCGATTGCGCAGAAGGAGTTCGGGCTGCGGCAGGTGCCGTTCTGGGACTGGGACGCGCCGCGCACGCGCGAGGGTTTCTACCGGTACCAGGGCGGGACGCAGTGCGCGATCAACCGCGCGATCGCGTTCGCGCCGTACTCGGACCTGCTGTGGATGGAGACGAAGAAGCCGATCCTCACGCAGGCGCGCGAGTTCGCGGAGGGCGTGCACGCGGTGTACCCCGAGCAGTGGCTCGCGTACAACCTCAGCCCGTCGTTCAACTGGGAGGCCGCGGGCCTGAACGCGGACGACATGAAGTCGTACGTGTGGGAGCTCGGCAAGCTCGGTTTCGTGTGGCAGTTCATCACGGTGAGTCGGCTGTGTCGTGTGTGCGATTAGAGTTCGGCGCTGACGCTGTTGGTCTAGCTCGGTGGTCTGCACTCGAACGCGTACATCAGCGATCTGTTCGCTCGCTCGTTTGCGACGGAGGGCATGAAGGCCTACGTCGAGCTTATCCAGCGCCGCGAACGCGAAATCGGCTGCGACGTCCTCACTCACCAAAGGGTACGTGCTGTGATACTTCGGAGACATTTCAGTCGCTCACATGCTTCCATGCACAGTGGAGTGGCGCAGACTACATGGACAACCTGATGAAGACCGTCACTGGTGGTGTGTCTTCGACCGCCGCCATGGGCAAGGGCGTGACGGAAGACCAGTTCAAGAGTAAGATGTAAGGAGGAGGCTTCCTTATAATGGACTCATCGGTTTGGATATCATCTCTTTATCTCCCGCAGTGTATTGTATCGTAGCACAGACGCATTTAAATACTCATTTCGAGTTTTGCGCAGCTTCGTCTGGAGGATCGATGACCTATTCTCTTCTGCAAACGCGACCTTCACCCGCGTGTCTTCCGTCCCTCTCTTTCTCAGTATTATTGTGAGTGAGCGGAATCAGATGACGGTGCGCATTCGCACGACATGCCGCCGTGGAGACGCCACAGAGTGCCATCAGCACTGAGCAGTACTCTGTCTATCGATGGACCATCGCTGCCAAGACGATACTAGTTTCGATCGGCCTCCAGTGACTACCGTTGTACACCATTCGGACGCACGAACCGCCCGGTGTAGAATGGTGAACACCTGACGCGCCCGGCGGGCTGTAGGCCGACAATGGCAGACCTGTCTGCAGCCCTTCTTCTCCCCGGTCAGCCAGTCCGCAGCACGGCGAAAAATCCACGGCGGTGACCGGGGTTTGCGATAAAACCACTGCACATACAAATTGGCGTCAACTTGTTGTACGGTGGGTGGCAAATATGTACCCACTCACCCGCATCGTATATTCGAATAGCTTCCCGAGACAATAAACATCCCATGAGTACGGGTCAAAGTAGCCCATATCCAGAGGCCTAGGGACTTGAGCGTAGCGAAGGGGTATTGCCGGCTGGACGCCCGGACCCAAGCTGAGAAGTCGAGACGTTCCGAAGTCAATGATATAGGCCCGCCCCGCAACCAGCCGGCCGTCCATACGGGCTTCGTAATCAGTCGCCACAAGTGTATTACCGTCGCAGATATCCTAGGATCAATTCAGCTCACAGCGAGCACGGTATAGGAGAATCATACATACCATGTGCGCGATATTCTGCTCGTGCAAGTACTCGACACCCTGGACACGAAGGCGTTAATAGATGTAATGCATGGCCGGTTGAGGCGGGCGTACGAACCTCGACAACCTGGAGAAAGACATCCAGAATCCCGGATAGAGTCCACTTGCTCATCCTTGCCGTCTCCGTGTTGTGTGCGGACGGCATGATGAGGATCGTCTTTTGTCCCTCGCACTCGATGATTTCGCATGGCATAGTGTGGTTCCGGCGGCAAGGGTCGCGCTGTAGTCGCCGGTATATCGCGGCCTCCTGGTTGCCCGGCTCCACAATCTTCACAACGCGGACAGGTGGTTCAAAGGCTGAAGTGGCAAAAACGGCATTCTGAGCCAAGAAAATAAGCAAGGTCATCCAAAAAAATTGACAACAGATTGGACTCAGAAGGGGCGTACAGGCTGCATACAGTCTGCGCCGAGAACGATGCCTCGCCTTGGAGCTCGGGATGATCCATGAGCCAGCTGGGCACCTTCGTCATATTTTCTACATCCATGTTTGGTCTGAGAGAAGCGAAGAGAATAGGCGAAAGTCCCTGGGGCACAAGGAGATTATAGCTGTTATGATGACAAGCTGAATTGTGTGATGGCACGAGTAGTAGAGTAAACACGCCGCGCCATACCAACACCGCCACGCGGACACTGAAGTACATAATCGTCACGAAGGCGTCGCATAAGCGCCCAATGAGATGTGTCTGCTTTACAGGCTCCACCATCGACCCCTAGCCTGAGTCTCACGCAGCCTGAAGGGTCGCGTCTCCAACGTGGCTTCGACGGGCACATCCTCGACCTGTCAAGCCTATCGACCTCCACTCTTGCATTGAAGCAAGCTCCGGAACGCCGTGGGCCAACTATTTTGGGACAATGTGCTCTGGAGAGGGTGGTAGTAGTTGTAGGGAGGAAATCGCCCGCTTGGCACGCGACAACGCCTCTCTCATGGAGCTAAACGCCACACTCAAAGACGTAAACAATGCCCTCAAGGATGCAAATGCCGCTCTCAAGGATCTGGTGACATCCTTGCAGAATGAACGCGCAGCCCTTCTTGGGCAGCAAACAGGACACCTCACAGTTGCGGAGCGACCGACATGGACGGTGAGTGACGTGGACTGGACATATAGGGCATGAAGCGATACTTCGCAGAACCCTTCAAAAAATCTTAATGCAAGGACGCAGCTGAACCGCTCCTCTCAGGCACCGCACGCTTGTTATCCGCATAGTGGAGTAGGCAACTCCCTCAAGAGATTTTGCTGCGTATATTCATGGAGACCATCCCTTCCGACGATGACTACGAACTTTCTGTGCGAGTTGGTCCCCGAACCGCGTGGACTCTGTCCGTCAGTACACGGAAGGCGCTCACCTCCGTCTGCAAGGCCTGGTATGGCGCCGCTTCTGAGGCCCTCTATGCCGACATCGCTCTCCGGCGCATGGGGCAGATCAGCGCACTCGCCCGCACACTCCGCGCGGCCCGCGCGGTCTACGCCCCAGACCCAAGCAGTTTCATCAAGCGCATCCGTATGACTGAGTGTATCGTGGCTAACCAGTGCGCACCGGTTGTCAAGGCGGACCTCGCGTTCATTCTGCAGCACTGTTCGAAGCTACGAACCTTTGAGCACCATCCCCACCCGCTCTTCGAGCGCCGTGATACGCCAAGCGATGAACCGCCAAGCATCGAGAAGTGGCATAATCCCATGTGGTTTCGAAACGCGCTGGCAGGCACTCCCGGCGGCGCTCTGGCTGAGCGTTGCGCATCAGGCCTGCAACATCTGGTCTTCGCAGACCTCGGAGACGAGGAACAACTAGCGTATCTGCACCACTTACTTCTCAAGGAAACACACCTGGTCACTCTGACATTGGGGTTTCTCGCAAGCTGGACTCCCACAGTCTTGCCAACCTTGTCTCGGCAGCCCCCCATCATCCTCCCCTACCTCGAACATCTGCAAGTCCCCGGCGCCCTCTTGAAGGTGGAACACTATCTTTACGACCTGTGGGACGTTCCCAACCTTCGCCGACTGACTGTGCTATACTGCGACGATGTTCCGCGAATGGCCTTGGAGCGCTTCGGAAAGCATCTCAAATATCTCAATGTCGTCCCCGGAAGTGATTGGAAGGGCGAATATCTGCCAAGCACCCTCTCCATGCTCCCCGTCCTCTGCCCCGCCCTCGAACATCTCGTCCTTCCGAACATCGCCAGGCTGAACCTGCCATGCGTGATCGCCTCCCCCACTCTGCGGCACCTCGACATCTGGGGCTTCGCACAGCAACGCCGCGTCGTCGAGAGTATGTGCGATATGGGCGCACTCCCCGCCCTGCATACGATCCGTATGCTCCCCCCACATTACCCTGAGGACACTGCGCTCCGGATGCGCCTGCCGCTCCAGTGTCACCCCGCCGACGTTAGCGAAGACGCCACACGCGTGCAGACCCTTCCCTGGGGCGTTCGGGTGCTCCAGACGTCGTGGGCGGTCCTACGCGATCTGGGTGGGGATGAAGGGGATGATGTCCGGTTCTACAGTGTTCCGTTTGACGCTGAGGAGGACGATGGAGGGTCCGAGTATGAGCCGTCGTGGGTGGGGAGCGAGGATGAGAAAGGTGAAGAAGGCGGGGCTGCAGAAGATTGGGCGGCGAAGGAAGAAGACGATGGGACGTCATGGGTGTCCAACTCTGACTCCGAGGCCTCTGTTGGCGAAGACGAGGATGCTCCCGAAGCAGGCCTTGAGTTGGTAGCGGCCAGCATGCAGAATTCGAGCGCGTACGACCGAAAAACAGTCTTGGAGATGTTTGCGAGGAGCCAAGAGGGAGACTACCTACTTGATGAGGAAGCTAGCCTATGAGCACGGCTTGCACGCGCAGTGCTTACACTGACCGGGTCACCGAGTCGTCTGGCTATACTAGATGTCGCTTTGCGGGCGATGCACAAATGTGAAGAGAGATGCATTGTTGTACCAGTAGTCCCTAGCCTATGATGTGACGACCATCTACAATTACCGGAGCCAGTCGGAATCGTCGACAGTAAATACGAGACCAGACGCCTGCCTTCTGTGCAGTGCCTTCCCCTTCAGCTGTCGAGCAGGTACCTTACGCGGCCTCACGGAGTCCTCAGCTCTCGTGTCTCCAGTTCCTGCGGTAGCGGCCGAAGCACCATTGCCCGATACGCGCTTCTTCTGCAACGCGAACAGCAACCGGTTCTGTGGTGTAGGAGCGACGGACTTGGGCCGAGCAGAAGCAGGACGAGCGCTGCGGAAACGGGGAGCGATATCGCCGTAGAGATCGTCAATGTTATGCGGGTCTGGCTCGGGAATGGAGTCGGGCATAGGCTCTGGTGGCGGGGAGTCGACATCCATACGGTCGTCGCCCGAGTCGCCCAACTTCCACTCTACTTCCTCGAGGTCTCTGGATTGCGAGCGCATTTCGGAGAGGTCACGTCGCGGAGGAGAGGATGCGCGGACGGTGGTCTTGCGCGCGCTTTGTGGCCTGCTCAGGACGTAGTCCACAGTCGGCGGTGGCTGGAGCTGGCCGCTAGCGCGCATGTTGGAAATAAGATCTCGGAGGTCCTGGGCGCTCACCGAGGGCGCTGAAGGAGTCGGAATTACAGGGGCCGCAGGAGATGTGTTCGGTTTATGGGGCGCAGCGGAAATGTGGGCATCTCTACTTGGGGGTTGAAGGGGCCGTGCGGGGAGCCCGCTGGCGGCGGGGACGCGAGGAGGGGAGGAGGGACGCATCTCGTCCACCGGTCTTTTGGAGGGCACCAAAGGGGTGATGACGAGAGCATTCTTCGCAGGACGTTTCTGGCAATCGTATACATCAATAAAGAGCTCCAGGGGACGGAAGATAAAAGTATACCTGGCGACCTCTTGCGGACTCTGCAGCCTTCCCAAGGACGTGAGTTTGACGGTACGATGAGGTAACGTTCGGAGTAGGTTTGGACGGTAAACCTTCAGCAGCAGGAGCAGCGGATGTACTGGGAGCCAGCACTTCCGGCAGGTTTATCTGGCTGGAAGGCTTGACTGAGGCATGCGCGGGAACGGGTGTAGGAGGTACGACGACTGGAGAAGACATGTCTATCATCTCAATATCATCGTCGATCGCTATCACAGTAGGGGCCGTGGTCGGCCGGCCGCTAGTCGCCTGCGTGCCCGGATTACGACTGGTATTCAACGACGTCGACGCGGTAGGCGCCGCTGAACGAATCACACCGGTCCTCGTCGCGTCCACACTGGATCCATCTCTTTGTGCGGGAGTGGGTTGATGCGCGCGATTCGTTTCCAGAACCCGCACCGGCGCGGCAGCAGGTGGGTCAACACGAGGTTTCTTTGAGCAACGACGACATTGCCAAGCAGCGAGACCTGCGTCGCGCTTTCCCTTCTCGTCGGCCTCGATGCGGCGCAAGAGTTCCTGTTCATCAACGGGAGGGATGTGGCATTCTAGGAGACTTCAGCTATGAGCTGTGGCAATAAGTACCGCACTCACTATGATGCCATGCGCGTTGACATCTGCAGCACGCGATGAGAAAGGCAGCTGGCGTGTCGTGTGTCTGGTTACATCGGACGCAAGGGACCTTAGGAGCAGCGCTGACGACCACGCTCATCCCCAAGTCTAGATTGTCCTCAACCTGATTCTGTCTGGGACGCTAGGATGACTGAAAGGCCGACAAAGAGATTGTGAGGGTGCATAACGAAGATCTGGCGTCCGCGCGATCCTCAGAAGAGCAAGAGACGAATCCCTAATATGTGGGCGTCTGAAAATGGAAGCGCGTGCATTGCGGCATGCGGGGGAGTAGCACCGGTCCGGCCGGAACCGTTGGCGATCGCAGGACGCGCTCAAGCTCGCTCACGACTCTCCGCACATATGCATGATCCTTCCTGCTGCGAGACTCAGAGAGACGCGGTGACGGTAGTGCCAAGCATATCAATTACCCTCGTGGTTGTGGTTGTGGAGAACAAGTGTCAAGCTTGCAGCTCGGCACTGCTTGGCGGCGCGATGAGGCATATGCCGGACCAGGGCCGGCGGGCGTCAAGCGTGCCTAGACGTCATATACGCGGTTCAGCTGTATAACTGCTCTCCCTGAGCATCTCTCTTTGCATACCCCTTCTCGTACTCCATGGTTTCTCTCTCCAGGCCTCCGGACGGCCTCTTCGATGTCGTCAAGAACGCCATTGTCCACCACGCAGACGAGCGAAAGACAGACAAAGAGGAACACCCTTCGACTCCTCCGTTGGCACAGCCGCCCGTGGTATGTCTTCGTTTATATCCTGCGCGAGGCCGCTACCGACTGCGCGTTGCTGTAGGAGAAAAATACACCATTTAATCATAGTCACGGCCAACAATCACAAGACCAGAGGCCGTGGAGAGATGATAATAGAGAGGGTACGGGCGAGAGCGCGCCTCCAGACAAGCCCCCGGATGTGCGTAAAGTCCCTGCATTCCACAAGCACCCATCATACATGGGTGGCTCGTGTTGGTACCACGAAGAGGCTGTTATGTCGCGATACAGATCGGCCAGAGGCCCCAAAGGCGTGTGGCTGGCCTGTGTCCGAATTGCCGTGACCCCGTTGCAAACGGAAAGCTTCGAGTTGGTATATCGGAGACGGCAGAACAACGGAACAGTAGCTTGTACACGCGGCCGGTCACCACAGAACTAGCCGCACTCTACTGAGTGCTCGCGAAGGCCGAATAGTGTCCTATAGGACGATTCTGCACAGATGCCACAACGAACAGAGCAACTGGCGTTTCGCTGTCGTACTTGTCACGGGCAGAGTTCTGGAATTCTGCTCTGCTCCATCATATGTGGTTTCATGTTCCAAACCGGCACTCACACAAATACTTCAGAAACGCGCCGATCAAGACGGTCTTCCGGAGTCTCACCCGCCCGACGAGCAACCCTCTCTGCCAGCGTCTCCAAAGTCGAAGACTTCCTTCCATCCTTCTGTCAAGTCTCCTTCGGACAACAGCAAACCTGGGCCGCGGCGCGGTCTGTCTATCTCCACTACCCGAGGTCAAATCCCTCAGCCCGGCACTCCGCAACAACGAACAGGCCCTCCCAGGTCTATCTCGTACAACTACTCCCTGTCTAGTGCCCACGGACACACCCTCTCTCCTACAACTTCCAGACAACAGGAAGATACCTCAACATTAGACGAGGACCCAGACCGAAGTTACGACTTCCCAACATCAGTTACCTCTCCGTTCCGAGGCGCACTCGAGTATGGCGACCGGGAGCTACGCGAGCGTGAGCGCGAAATTGCGGAACGTAAACACCGGCGCAAGGACAGCTACTTTCATAACCCCATGAAGTGGCTTACGGAGTCTCCTCGTGACACGCCGAAGGACGAAGAGCCGCCATTCAACTTCACGCGCACACGCACGGAAGGCGGCCATCAGGACAGCGAGGAGGGGGAGGGGGTCGCAGGCCCTTCTCAGGCGACATCTCCACAAACCCCCGCGGGCACTCCACGTTTGCGGTATTCCCGCTCTATGCCGCACATCGACAGGGAAGGACGCTCGCCTGCCGCACCCAAATGGGGCAGGCTACGCTCGTTGCTTCCTCATATCGCCAGCCAAGCCAAAGCCCAGACGTCGGCCCCTTCGGCAGTGGTTTCTCCCAGTGTGAACATTACTGACGAACTCATCACTGGTGGGCTCGCGACGCAGATGCTTCGTATGTGGTTTGAGCGGGACGACAAAGGGCATCGTAGAGTCCCTGCGCTATTCCACCGACTGCGGATTCGTGTCAGCGATAGCTTGCACCCGCTGCACGGGAATAAGGCTGTGTTCCGGATCGAGTGCGAGTATGCTAATGGCGCGGTGCGATGGGTTGTCTACCGCCAGTTGCGCGAGTTCCTCTCGCTGCACACCCATTATACTCTATCCAACGCATACAACCGGAATATAGAGACGTTGCCGGAGTTCCCGCTGACCAGTAAGTGAACGATCACTCATAGCAGCAGCGATCTTGCTGACTCCTTGTAGCTCTTCCGTACTTCAAGTTCCTGAAGGAACGTGGCAATGATGTTGGTCGTGCAGACTTCGCGAGACTGCAACGCGAGACTCTCGAGAATTACCTGATCGGTCTCATTCGAGCTGTCGTATGTTATTTCGCGCATTCCTGTTCTACGGGTCCTGATGATATTCTAGATGTTCCATCCTGCCGTGAACCGCTTGGCCGGCTTCCTTGAGCTTGGTGCACTCACGATTGCTCTCGCGCAATCGGGCGGAGCACAGTACAAGGCAGGATTTCTTCGTCTAGATGCAGTATCACCGAAGGGCGCGTTCGGCCGTAAAGCTGCTGGATGGCAAGAGAAGAAGAAGCAGCGGTGGTGCGCCGTTCGGGAGAGCTATCTAGTCGTTATGGAGGAAATGGGAGAGGTGGGCGCACGGTTATTTTGGCATCTCACGCCTCACTGACCATGAGGCAGCTCGTCGTTTGGGACGTCTTCCTAATCGACCAAGACTTCAAGATCGAACGGCCGACGCGTTACTATCGGCAAGGTCTGAACCTCTTCCACCAACTGGATGATCACGACAGCGATCGCGAAGACGACGATAAGAGCCACCAGCAAGACAAGACCAAGGCCGGGGCTCCACCTCCACCGCGCAAAAGGCTCGGGTCTACCGTCGGCTCCATCAAGAGCTCCTTTTCCAAGGTCTTGCACCTAGGACACAACCATGGTGCACATCAGCGTAACAGTGCGTCTGCGAACAATCTCACCGTGGGCGCGCACAACGGTGGCCGCCGCTCAAGCGTAACCTCAGGAACGTCTGGCGTCTCCGGA
This sequence comes from Trametes pubescens, assembly GCA_001895945.1. Taxonomy (NCBI): domain Eukaryota; kingdom Fungi; phylum Basidiomycota; class Agaricomycetes; order Polyporales; family Polyporaceae; genus Trametes; species Trametes pubescens. The sequence continues at coordinate 43,958 of MNAD01000447.1, read as the reverse complement.
CCTTCTTTCCACCCGTTGACGCCGATGTTGGACCCCTCTACGAACACCAACCCGCTGGAGGGCGTGCACGGTGACGACCATGTGGGTGAAGACGATCTACACCCACCGACCGAGGACCCTGGAGCGCAGAGGAAGAGCTCGAAGGACGTGTCGAAGCACACGTTCTACGTGGTGAACGCGCAGACGCGACTGAAGTTGTATGCGAAGAACGAAAGGCAGATGCTGCAGTGGATCGCCGCGTTCGAGCGCGTCGCGAAAGAGAGCCATTATACCGGCAAGAATCGGTTCGACAGCTTTGCGCCCATCAGGTTGAACGTGGCGGCTCAGTGGTTGGTGGATGGCGTAAGTATACTCTGCAGCCAGAGGGATCGCACGGTCGTTCATTTCGAATCTCTAGCGCGATTACTTCTGGAATTTGTCGAGAGCTATCCTGCTCGCACGGGAAACTATCCAGATCCATGACTGGTGGCTTTCGCCTGGTACGCTCCACCTAAACGCAGATATGGAAATATCCGCTAACCGTGCGCTCAGAGCTGCAGCTACGGAGGCCGAACAAGGAGCGTTATCGTCTCGACCACCTACTGGAGAAGAAGGCGAAGGAGGGCGTCAAGATCTACATCATCCTTTAGTACGATCACAGTCTATCCACTGTGGTGCCTATGTTAACCTATCTCCAGTCAGGAGGTGTCGAACCGGACGACCCCCACGGACAGCCAGTAAGCCAGCTTGATAGACGTCATCCGCCCAGTCACTCATTGGTTTCTCCACTTCTTGCAGCTACGCCAAGCAGCGCCTGACGGCATTGCATCCGAACATCATGGTTCAGCGGTCGCCCTCTCACTTCCAGACCGGCACTTTCTACTGGGCTCATGTATGTGATGGCACTTGAACGTTTCCAATATATAGCTGACTCACACGCTTTTGCAGCATGAAAAGCTCTGCGTCATCGACCAGACGATCGCGTTCATGGGGGGCCTAGACCATTGCTTCGGACGGTATGAACATCACAATTCGCTTTGCCGCGTCTTCCTGACAGTGATATAGATGGGACACACCTCAGCATATCCTTACTGACGACCCTGAGCTTGGTCCGGAGGGTCAGGCTCAGGAGTTCATCTGGCCTGGTGAGTAACGTGGTGTTCGTGCGTCGGACCGTTGCTCACCCCCAGGCAGGCAAGGATTACAGCAACCCGCGAGTGCTCGACTTCCACAATCTGAACAAGCCAGACGAAGACATGTATGACAGGGGGAAAGTTCCCAGAATGCCTTGGTGAGGGAATTGTGGCCGACGCTTGATCAACAGGCTGATGGGAAAGCACACAGGCACGACGTCTCGATGCAAGTCGTAGGACAGCCCGCTCGGGATCTGGCGAGGCACTTCGTTCAAAGGTAGGTCGAGATACTGACAACAAGGCAAAGCTAACCTGCGGTGGCATCTACAGATGGAACTACCTGCTCAGGATCAAGGTATGTGTACGCCACGTTAGAGAGTGAGCTGGTGCTAAGTAACTGGCCTCGCAGAACCACTCGCGTACCATGCCGTTCTTGCTCCCGCCGCCGGAGTTTAAACCCGGTGAGCTGGCAGAGATGGGCTTGACGGGAACCTGTGAGCTGCAAATCTGCCGCTCTGCTGGACCCTGGTCGATGGGAACGCCCGAGCGGATCGAGCATTCCATCCAGAACGCGTACCTGAAGGGTGAGTGCATCCCGGACAGTAATCTCAATGACGCGCGTGTTAACGACAGCCCAGCGATTCAAATGTCCGAGCACTTCGTGTACATCGAGAACCAGTTCTTCATCACCTCGTGAGTTCGGTAATTACGCTGCGCGTAAGGCTTAGTAGTACTGAAACGATTGCAGTACTGTCGTGAATGAGGTCAAGGTCGAGAATCGTATCGGCGACGCGCTTGTATCTCGCATCATCCGCGCTCATCGTGAGCGGACACCTTGGAAGTGCTGTATCGTTATTCCTCTATTGCCCGGCTTTGCGTTCCCTGTCGATCACAGTGACGCTAGCGCGGTGGGTCTAGTCTTAATCATGGCAATAATGAACAAGTACTCACAGGTGTCACTAGATTCGCATCATTCTCGAATGTCAAAACAGGACGATCAGCCGTGGGCCGAACTCCATCTTCGCTCGTTTGAGGAAGGAAGGGATAGACGTACGTGTTGTGCAACGGCTGCTTTCATGCGTCTTACGGAGGATACCTAGCCCGACAACTACATCACTGTGTTCTCGCTTCGTAACTGGGCCAAGCTACGTGGTGAGGTGTTGACCACGGAGCAGGTGCGCGCATTCGGTTTTCAACAAGTCTCGATAGATCTAACTGCTTCGCAGGTCTACATCCATGGTAAGGTCTGTATAGTGGACGATCGTCTGGCTATCATCGGCAGCGCGAATATCAACGAGAGGTCTCAACGAGGAGACCGGGACTCGGAGATCGCCGCAGTCATCCGCGATACGGACATGCTCGACTGGTAGGTCGTCTTTCCACGAGGGTCGTCGAGCCAGAACTGATGGTTCGTCGCAGCACGATGGCAGGGAAACCTTACAAGGTCGGCCGCTTCGCTCACAGCCTTCGCGTGCGCCTTATGCGGGAGCATCTTGGAGTCGACGTCGATGCCCTCTACGAGGAGGATCTTATGGCCGCCGAACCCAACAAGGAGGAGTATGAACAAGAGCATTGGGACCCTGAAGGCGAGCAGGAGTTCGGTGATCCGGGGGTAACGCACATCAGCAGACGTCACCAGCGAACCGCCGTGGGATCCCTGGTACATGACACGATTGACGGATTAGAGCAAGGTAGGTTTTCATTTGCGTCGTCCCGAATTGCCCACTAAAGATCTTCGGTAGCTATTCACGGCACTGGGGAGGCTGGATCTAAGGACATGTCAGTCTTGATGCGAAAGGCCGGCTTCAAGACCAAGAATACCGATGCGACCGCCGGCGACCGCTTCTTGCGGGAGGAGCGGGAGATGTACACCCGCGACGGACAGAAGGGGCCCGGCTTCGCTAGTTCTGTCGTCCCGACCCTCGAGGAGAAGGTCATCGCCGAGCATCGTCCTCCGCAAGAACACGCCACAGCGTCGACCATTCATCGCGAATTGGAAGTGGATAGCGGCCTGGAGGACGAGCAAGTTGGGGACGCCGGTCGCAGGAACGGCGTCATACCAGACGGCGATGGTGATGCGAAGAAGGAGCAAAACGGCTCGGCCACAACACCGAATGGAGACGCTCATGAGCCCCCTCAGGCGCATCTTGAGAACGGCGAGTTGTACGGAGCACCCGCCGATGCGTCTTCGGACCCCATGCACGACGACCAGCCTCCACACGCGAGGGCCTCAAAGACTGATGCCGACGAAGAAGAAAGCAAGGCTCCAGGGGCACGCGCGACACTTCGGAAGCATCTTGCGGCGAAGCTTGGTAACAAGGCGTGGCAGCTTCCGACGCCCACACCGAACGTCGATCCATACGGCTTCGAGGATCCTATCCGCGACGAGTTCTGGAAGGAAACCTGGGTCGCGAGCGCGGTTCACAACGTAGGTCGCTTCTTGATTCATAAGCAACTGGGAAGCTGAGAACATCCGACAGACTGAGATCTACCGCAAGGTCTTCCATGCGATTCCTGACGATCTCGTCACGACATGGAAGCAATACAAAGAGTTCATCGTACACCACGAACGTCTCAACAAGCCGGTGAGTCCTGATAATGCGGCAGTCATGAATGAATCTCATCGTTATATAGGTGAAGGAGCACGACCCCACAGACCCGCCTCTTGCACGTATGCCTTCCGAGGCGGCAGATCGCGAAGCGCCCGGACAGGCTCGTGTAGCTGACCATTACGCGTATACTTCTGAGGACAACCTAGCCAGGGAGAAGGACCACGCGGACGATTATGAGGAGTCGCGCACATCATCTAACCCTCTGCCGTCCGAGACCCAGGGTGGATCTGGACCGAGGGAGAAAGAGAAGGAGAAGGAGAAGCAGCGGCCGGCGTCGAAGGGTCCCAAGCCATTTGAGCAATCGGAGCGAGACGAAATGGAGAACCTCTTGAACGAACTGCGTGGTCACCTTGGTGAGGCTTTCTCAGTGGTATCTATCAGCTCCTACTAACAAGGATGCAGTAATTTATCCTACGCGATTCTTGGAAGGGGAGGACGTTGCAAACAACTTCTTGTTTCCCACCGACAGGCAAGTTCCTCTATGCCTCTGTGCAGTTCTGTCACTAATCAACTTGCCTTAGGCTCATGCCACTGCCAATATATGACTAGAGATACCCCACGGGAGATGGTTGCGCTCCCTGTAACTCCAACCTGGTTGCTGAGAAATCGGACTAAGTACTTACGCCGCACACTCGTTTAGTCTATATGATCTAATCGTTGTATTGTACCATCGACGGACTAGCTAACTTATACACACACGAATGAACACTCCTTCTTTTGACTGCATTCGTATCCTGTGGCAGAATTGTCTGTGCGAGCTGTGAACATGTGACCTCTCGGCCCCAGCGAGACGCGTGTCGGAGTGTCAAGACGAAGTGCGCTCCGCGTAAACCATTCCTCCACGTGACACACGCGCATCCGTTGTCGCTGAGGGCGCTTACCGAGCAACTCACCCGCTTGTCTCTCGTCGTCGACCATGAGCTACCCTCCAGGAATGCCTCCGCCCCCTCCTGGCATAAGAATGCCCCCGCCGCCTCCAGGAATGCCTGGAATGTCTGCGCCGCCGCCGGGGATGCCCCATCAACCAGGCTTTGGTGAGCCATCGAGCTCTCGTATGCCTCCAGAGGTTCTCGCGCAAAAATCCCAGAAATGGATCCAAATGCAGAGGAAGAGGTACGGCGAAAAGCGCAAGGGTGGCTTTGTGGATATGGGGAAGCAGGTACGCACTACACTAGGTGTCTCGGTAATTGCAGAATTGACTGCTGTCTAGGACCTCCCTCCGGAGCATGTCCGCAAAATCATCAAGGACCACGGTGACATGAGCAACCGTAAGTTTCGGAACGACAAGCGTGTTCACCTTGGTGCTCTCAAGTACGTCCCGCATGCGGTCATGAAGCTGCTGGAGAACATTCCTTACCCTTGGGAGCAAGTCCGCGAGGTGCCCGTGCTCTACCACATAACGGGAGCTATCACGTTCGTCAACGAGATCCCCCGTGTCATTGAGCCGGTGTATCATGCGCAGTGGAGTACGATGTGGCTCGCTATGCGAAGGGAGAAGCGTGACCGTCGGCACTTCAAGCGTATGAGGTTCCCTCCTTTCGACGACGAGGAGCCTCCTCTGGACTATGGCGACAACATCTTGGACGTCGAGCCCCTGGAAGCTATCCAACTGGAGCTGGATCCGGAGGAGGACGCAGCCGTTCACGAGTGGTTCTACGACCCGAAGCCCCTCGTCGACACACCCCACGTCAACGGGTCGTCCTACCGGTACTGGAACCTGACGTTGCCCATCATGGCCAACTTGTATCGTCTCGGTAGGACGTTACTTTCCGACCACACAGACGATAACGCCTCCCATCTCTTCGACAAGAAGTCCTTCTTCACTGCGAAAGCACTGAACATGGCCATCCCGGGAGGTCCCAAGTTCGAGCCTCTGTACAGGGACATGGACACCTTCGACGAGGACTGGAACGAGTTCAACGACATCAACAAGGTCATCATACGTCAGCAAATCCGAACGGAGTACCGGGTCGCCTTCCCCCATCTGTACAACTCCCTTCCCCGGTCCGTCCGCATTGCTCCGTACCACAGCCCGAAGAACGTGTATATTCGCACTGATGATCCCGACCTCCCCGCGTTCTACTTCGACCCACTCATAAACCCGATCTCCCTGCGTGGTTTTACGCCCAAGAACGCGCCTCTCGTCTCTCACGAGGACGCTATCTTCGGTCCCAACGACGCGGATGATGACGACTTCGAGCTACCGGAGGAGGTGCAGCCGTTCATGGAGGAGAAGCCCCTTGAGAACGACCTCACCGCTGACGCTATTGCACTCTGGTGGGCGCCTGACCCGTACAAGCGTCGCTCGGGACGCATGCGTCGCGCTCAGGATATTCCTTTGGTGAAGAACTGGTACCTGGAGCACTGTCCTCCTGGTCAGCCGGTCAAGGTCCGCGTGTCGTACCAGAAGCTCCTCAAGTGCTACGTTCTTAATGAGCTTCACACGCGCCCGGAGAAGGCGATGACGAAGAAGAACCTCTTCCGGCAGCTGAAGGCGACGAAGTTCTTCCAGACGACGAAGCTTGACTGGGTGGAGGCCGGTCTGCAGGTTTGCCGTCAAGGTTACAACATGCTCAACCTCCTCATACACCGAAAGGTACGCATTGATGCCCTCGCGCTGTTCCTCTCGGTACGCTAACATTCGGATACAGAACCTGAACTACCTCCATCTGGACTACAACATGAACTTGAAGCCTGTCAAGTAAGCCCAGCGGCGCCTCGTTTTTGTATCTTACTGACCCCATGCATGTAGGACGCTCACCACCAAGGAGCGGAAGAAGTCTCGTTTCGGAAATGCCTTCCATCTGTGTCGTGAGATCCTCCGGTTGACGAAGCTCGTCGTCGACGCGCATGTGCAGTTCCGACTTGGGAACGTCGACGCGTTCCAGCTTGCGGACGCGTTGCAGTATATCTTCGCCCACATCGGCGCCCTGACCGGCATGTACCGGTACAAGTACAAGCTCATGAGGCAAGTGCGGATGACGAAGGATTTGAAGCACCTCATCTACTACCGCTTCAACACGGGGCCAGTCGGCAAGGGTCCTGGCTGCGGTTTCTGGGCGCCCGGCTGGAGAGTGTGGCTGTTCTTCATGCGTGGTATCGTTCCTCTCCTGGAAAGATGGTGAGTATCTTTGGTGTGTTTGCTGATTGGGGGCTAACATGGTGCATCGATTCCATAGGCTCGGCAACTTGCTCGCACGTCAGTTCGAGGGCCGTAACAGCAAGGGTATCGCAAAGACCGTCACGAAGCAGCGTGTCGAGTCCCACTACGATCTCGAGCTTCGCGCCGCCGTCATGCACGACATCCTCGACATGATGCCGGAGTCGATCAAGCAGAACAAGGCGAAGACGATTTTGCAGCATTTGTCGGAGGCGTGGCGTTGCTGGAAGGCGAACATCCCGTGGAAGGTCCCGGGTATGCCGACTGCCATCGAGAACATCATCCTCCGCTACATCAAGAGCAAGGCCGACTGGTGGACGTCTGTCGCGCACTACAACCGCGAGCGTATCCGCCGCGGCGCGACTGTCGACAAAGCCGTCGTCAAGAAGAACCTTGGTCGTCTCACTCGTCTGTATCTGAAGGCCGAGCAAGAGCGTCAGCATGGCTACCTCAAGGATGGTCCGTACATCAGCGCAGAAGAGGCAGTCGCTATCTACACGGCGACTGTCCACTGGCTGGAGAGCCGAAAGTTCTCCCCTATCCCTTTCCCGCCGTTGAACTACAAGCACGATACCAAGTTGCTGGTGCTCGCCCTCGAGAAGCTCAAGGAGGCGTATTCGGTGAAGGGTCGTCTCAACCAGTCACAGCGCGAAGAGCTTGCGCTCATCGAGCAGGCCTACGACAACCCTCACGAGTGCCTTTCGCGCATCAAGCGTCTGTTGCTGACGCAGCGCGCGTTCAAGGAGTCCGGCATCGAGTTCTTCGACACATACGACAAGCTCATCCCCTGCTACGACATCGAGCCCGTGGAGAAGATCACTGATGCCGTATGTCTCGCTCACGTTTTCGTCCACCGCGCACATGCTAACCTCGTGTTGTAGTACCTCGACCAGTTCCTGTTCTTTGAAGCAGACAAGCGCGGCCTGTTCCCGTCTTGGATCAAGCCCGCTGTAAGGCCACACTATTGCCCAAACAATGACTCGTTCTCACTTACACTTGCGCTTGCAGGATACGGAACCTCCCCCATTGCTCGTTTATAAGTGGTGTCAGGGTATCAACAACTTGACCGACATCTGGGAGACGAGCGAGGGCGAGTGCAACGTCATGATGGAGACAGTTTTGTCAAAGGTGTACGAGAAAATCGACCTGACCCTCCTCAACCGTCTGCTCCGACTGATCCTCGACCACAACCTCGCGGACTACATCACGGCGAAGAACAACACCGTTCTGACGTACAAGGGTATGTACCTTTCCTGCTCGTCTTCGTATCTCTCTCACGATGCGCCGGTAGACATGGCCCACACGAACGCGTACGGTCTTATTCGCGGCTTACAGTTCTCAGCCTTCGTCTTCCAGTACTACGGCCTCGTCTTGGATCTGCTCATCCTTGGTCTGCAGCGTGCGAGCGAGATGGCTGGTCCCCCGCAGATGCCCAACAACTTCTTGCAGTACCGCGACGTTGCTACGGAGACACGACACCCCATCCGTCTCTACTCGCGTTACGTTGATAGGATCCACATCCTGTTCCGCTTCACTGCGGAGGAGGCACGCGATCTCATCCAGCGTTACCTCAGTGCCAACCCCGACCCAACGAACAACAACGTCATTGGCTACAACAACAAACGCTGCTGGCCACGCGACTGCCGTATGCGCCTCATCAAGCACGACGTCAACCTCGGACGTGCTGTCTTCTGGAACGTCAAACAGAGCCTACCGCGATCGCTCACTACTATCGAGTGGGAGGACACGTTCGTCAGCGTCTTCTCGAAGGACAATCCCCAGCTGCTCTTCTCGATGTGCGGTTTCGAAGTCCGCATCCTGCCGAAGATTCGCACTCTCAGTGGCGAACAGTTCTCGCTCAAGGACGCCGTCTGGAACTTGACGAACGAGCAAACCAAAGAGCGCACCGCTCAGGCGTTCTTGCGCGTGTCCGACGAAGGCGTTCAGCAGTTCAACAACCGCATTCGTCAAGTTCTCATGAGCTCGGGATCGACGACGTTCTCGAAGATCGTCAACAAGTGGAACACGGCGCTCATTGGCCTCATGACCTACTATCGTGAGGCGGTCATCCACACCAACGAGCTACTCGACGCGCTCGTCAAGGCGGAGAACAAGATCCAGACGCGTGTCAAGATCGGCTTGAACTCGAAGATGCCGTCTCGTTTCCCACCGGTCGTCTTCTACACGCCGAAGGAGCTCGGTGGTCTTGGTATGCTGTCCATGGGACATGTCCTCATCCCGCAGAGCGATCTTCGGTGGTCGAAGCAGACGGACGTTGGCGGTAAGCACTTGCCTTTGTTTTCCGCTATACGTTAATGCTGACGTTCCCATCAGTCACCCACTTCCGTGCTGGTATGTCTCACGAGGAGGACCAACTCATTCCCAACTTGTACCGGTACTTGCAGCCGTGGGAGGCTGAGTTTATGGACTCCGCGCGTGTGTGGTCTGAGTATTCGATGAAGCGCAAAGAAGCCAACGCCCAGAACCGCCGTCTGACTCTCGAGGACTTGGAGGACTCGTGGGATCGCGGTATCCCGCGTATCAATACGCTGTTCCAGAAGGACCGTCATACGTATGTCAATTGCATCGCCTTACATCCGCTGTCTGCTGATCGCCTTCTAGACTCGCATACGATCGCGGCTGGCGTGTGCGCACCGATTGGAAGCAATACCAGCTGTTGAAGCAGTAAGTCATGTGCCCCTTCGACGGCGTTGAATATGTCTAAATGTCCTGCAGCAACCCGTTCTGGTGGACCTCGCAGCGTCACGACGGCAAGCTCTGGCAGCTCAACAACTACCGTGTCGATGTCATCGCCGCGCTCGGAGGTGTTGAGGGCATTCTCGAGCACACCCTCTTCAAAGGGACCTACTTCCCCACATGGGAGGGTTTGTTCTGGGAGAAGGCTTCCGGTTTCGAGGAGTCGATGCGATACAAGAAGCTCACGAACGCGCAGCGGTCTGGTCTCAACCAAATTCCGAACCGTCGCTTCACGCTGTGGTGGAGTCCCACCATCAACCGCGCCAACGTCTACGTCGGTTTCCAGGTCCAGCTCGATCTCACGGGTATCTTCATGTATGCGTCTTTCTAGATTGTTGTCTATCTATTGCTAACGTCGCCACAGGCACGGTAAAATCCCGACCCTGAAGATCAGTTTGATCCAGATCTTCCGTGCGCATTTGTGGCAGAAGAGTGAGTTTGCTTCCTGTTCTCGAACACTGTTCATTCTGACCCGTTCGTCAGTTCACGAGTCCGTCGTCATGGATCTGGTAAGTCCTCCCGAAGGAAGTCACTGTAACCTGCGCTAACCTCGCGGCGTGTAGTGTCAAGTCTTCGATCAAGAACTGGAACCACTGCAGATCGAGACCGTTCAGAAGGAGACCATCCATCCGCGTAAGAGTTACAAGATGAACTCATCGTGCGCCGACATCTTGTTGTTCTCTGCTTACAAGGTATGCGACATCGTCCGAAGCTCTGCAAAATCTGCTAACCTTCCACCAGTGGAACATCGCTCGCCCATCCCTCGTCACCGACGTGAGTTATTATCTCCCATATAACGACTACATACTAACGGGCTGGTTGTGCTAAAGAGCAAGGACGTGCTCGACGGCACTACTAGCAACAAGTTCTGGATCGACGTCCAGCTGCGCTGGGGCGACTTCGACTCACATGACATCGAGCGGTACACCCGTGCCAAGTTCTTGGACTACGTAAGTGTTTTCGACAGAACATGTCTCTCGCTATTCTAATATCGCCCCCAGATCTCGGACTCGATGAGCATCTACCCATCACCCACAGGTCTCATGGTCGGCATGGACTTGGCGTACAACTTGTGGTCGGCGTTCGGCAACTGGTTCCCTGGCCTGAAGCCCCTCATCCAGCAGGCCATGGCCAAGATCATGAAGGCGAACCCCGCTTGTCACGTCCTGCGCGAGCGTATCCGGAAGGGTCTGCAGCTGTACTCATCCGAGCCCACCGAGCCGTACCTCAACAGCCAAAACTACTCCGAGCTGTTCTCCAACCAGATCATTTGGTTCGTCGATGACACCAATGTCTATCGTGTCACTATCCACAAGACGTTCGAGGGAAACTTGACGACGAAACCCATCAACGGCGCCATCTTCATCTTCAACCCTCGCTCCGGACAGCTCTTCTTGAAGATCATCCACACTAGCGTTTGGGCGGGTCAAAAGCGTCTGGGTCAGTTGGCGAAGTGGAAGACGGCCGAAGAAGTCGCCGCTTTGGTTCGTTCGTTGCCCGTCGAGGAGCAGCCGAAGCAGGTGATCGTCACCCGGAAGGGCATGTTGGACCCGCTCGAGGTCCATTTGCTCGATTTCCCGAACATCGTCATCAAGGGTAGCGAGTTGCAGCTTCCGTTCCAGGCGTGTATGAAGATGGAGAAGTTCGGTGACCTCATCTTGGTACGTCTGTTCCTTCGATGTTGCAACAACAAGCTCTAATAGGTTACATCAGCGTGCCACTCAACCGCAGATGGTGCTCTTCAACCTTTACGGTAAGGTTTAGATGTCATGCACGCTCGCACTAGTATACTGATGTTCGTGTCCTCAGATGATTGGCTCAAGTCGATCTCCAGCTACACCGCGTTCTCCCGTCTCATCCTGCTCCTTCGTGGTCTGCATGTTAACCAGGAGAAGGCGAAGATCGTTTTGCGCCCCGACAAGAACACTATCACGGAGCCGCATTTCGTCTGGCCCTCGCTATCAGATGAGGAGTGGATCAAGGTTGAGGTTGCTCTTAAGGACCTTATCTTGGCGGTCAGTCTTAATCTTGTGGTGGTTCTTTCGACCATACTGATTGTCTCGTGCAGGACTTCGGCAAGCGGAACAGCGTCAATATCGCCTCGCTCACGTCCAGCGAGATCCGGGACATCATCCTCGGTCAGGAGATTGCGGCGCCCTCCGTGCAACGGCAGCAAATGGCCGAGCTGGAGAAAAGTTCCGAGGCGCAGAGTCAGGTCACCGCCGTGCAGACGCAGACCACAAACGTCCACGGTGATGCTATCCAGACCGTCACCAGTAAGTACCCCGCGTGATGCCTCCTTTGATGTCGGTCAGCTAACATCTATTCGCAGCCACGAACTACGAACAGCAGGTGTTCAGCAGCAAGTCGGACTGGCGCGTCCGCGCGATCTCTGCTACGCACCTCCCGCTCCGTCTCCAGCACATTTATGTCTCCAACGACGATGTCAAGGACGACGCGGCGTCGTTCACTTACGTGTTGCCGAAGAACATTCTGCGGGCGTTCATCACCGCTGCAGATCTTCGCACACAGGTGGCCGCTTTCCTGTACGGCGTTTCGCCACCGGACAACAAGCAGGTCAAGGAGGTCAAGGCGGTCGTCTGGGTACCTCAGCGGGGGAACAACAACAGCGTCGAGCTGCCGTCGCAACTGCCCCGCGACGACTTCCTGCTCAAGGATCTGGAACCACTGGGATGGGTCAAGACACAAGCGCTTGAGCTCCCGCACATGTCGCCGACGGACGTCACCACACAGGCGAAGATCATGGCGGACCACCCCGAGTGGACGTCGTCCTCGATCTGCATCACCTGCGCGTTCACTCCCGGCTCGGTGTCGCTCTCCGCGCACCAGCTCACCGTCCCTGGATTCGAGTGGGGTCGCAAGAACGCGGACACGTCGCCGAACCCGCAGGGCTTCAACCCGAACATGTCTGAGCGCGTGCAACTGCTGCTGTCGGACCGTATCCTCGGCATGACGCTCGTGCCGGAAGGGCGGGTGTGGAACTACGGGATCGGGCTCACGCAGCTGTGGTCACCCAACATCCACTACTCCGTGCAGCTGGACACGCCGCTGCTGTTCTGGGCCGAGGAGCACCGCCCGGCGGCCTTCCTTTCGGTAAGCATGAGCTTATATGTGCTCACCTGGGAGCGCATTTGCTGACCATATCTATTTCCCCCATTCAGTTTGCGAACCTCGAGACGGGCGATGACAGCGCTGACGTCGAAAATGCTCTCGCGTAATATGTTACGTTCTTTGGACCCTCATGCTGTATCACTTCTGTATATTGTACTAGTCGTCATGTCATGAAATGTAATGCTTCCTATTGTCTAATGCACATCTTGTCGTGACGGTCGGCTTGCGTACACAGGTACTACGGTATGGAGAGGTCCATGGTAAGGAAAGGTTCTTCCCTGCCGTACTGCTGCATCCTGCTCGCGTCATCCCTGACAAAGAAGAGTTCTCGAGGTACGCGTATTATTTCGTAAGCTTTCGGGGAGCTCCTCGTTCTAGGCCTCCTGGGTGGTAGCCTTTTGCCTTCCACGCGACCGATGTCCGGGTCGCTCCCCGCCCCCGTGTCGGTGTCATTCAATCATGCATAGACTCCAGTAGAACGACATCGCGGGATTATGCCAGCCCGACGAGGCTCCGTATCATGCGCAATGGAAGAGTCCGGTAGACCTCGTACCTGAATTGCCGAGACGTTTATGAGCATCGAGAACGGAGTGGTGGTAACGTCTAGGCCGCATCGGAAGCGTCTTCACCGGGAACTGACACACATTGGCTATGTCCGCCGAGCCATCTCTGACGGCTCCCGGGGCCCGTAGGGTGATGCAGGGTGATGCAGGTGGTCGGTGGTAAGGCACGGTGGGCAAGTGGCGGGGAGGGCCAAAATTGAATAGACGCGCGGAAGAATCTGGCTCGATCTCGCGTTTCCATCAGCTTGAGTCGCTCGCGGCAGAACGGTCTTGTCCCTCGTCCTCTCCAACGTCGCCAGCGTTGTCGCCAACGTCGTCGCCTACGACGAGCCCGCCCACACCGCCGGCGTCGGGGCTGTGGTGGTCGTGCCCGAGCGACGATGCTCCAACTGCAGCTTGTCCAGGTCAGTAACTTTAATGTTCTATCAGAGCTCAGCGCTTCGTGATGTCCTCCGTGCTGACACAAGATCCTCTCTCTTTCTCCTCCCTCCTTCTCCATCCTTGCCCTCCTCCCTCCACATGCAACCTCTGCCCCCTGGACGCTCTCAACGTCCCCCATGATGCGCCGCCCACAGTCCGCCTCTTCTGCGTATGCGCCCTCCATGTCTGCCACTCCTCGTCCCACGAGCCCAGTGAGCTCCTCCGCGCCGGCCGCGCGTTCAAACCGCGTCTCTTCGATACAACAGCAGGACTCGGAATCGGTTCGAAGGCAAAGCAGGCTCCCGGAGCTGCTCACGCGCAAGCGTACCGCCTCAATGCCTCATAGGAAGGACAGGAATGGTCAACCAGGTGAGTACAGTACACCAGAGTGTTGCCTACCCCGCATCCGTATTCGCCTCTTCTCCACGCCTCCGCGCTCCTGGTATATCGCCAACATTGCGCCACCTTGGGGCATGCTGTGTATGGCGGCCAAGACATCGCCATTGAAGGGACGGACGGTGCCAGTCCGCTGCCTCCCACTTCCTTGAGCGGTCCTCACCTTCTAGTCACCCTCTACTCGCATGCTGGATATCCAGTCCATATCTGCGATATGCTGTGTCTCGCGGGAAAGTTTGCTTTGCTCATCGTTCGGGCTGCGCCAATCCAAGTACTGCCTCCAATCACCCTCCTCGATTCTCGGGCGCAGCGCTCGCTGCTTAACCGTCAGAACACCGGTTTCCAAGTACAACCCACGTCATACCTCGCGTCCAAGGCTCAGTCGTGTTCGTATCTATGCTGAACCGCGTATATCTGGGGCGACTGGAATTCCACACCGTTCACCTCCGCTCTGCTTCGGAAGTGCTATAAAGGTACTGATTGATGTTGCCAAATACAGATCCATTCACAGCGCATCCAACGGGCTCGTCCTCGTTCGTCACCTACGAGTCGACAACATCCCCTAGCGCGCCGTCGGTCCACTCCGTGTCCGCGACATCTCCTACATCGCCACAACCGAGTCCTCTGAGTGGCCTGCCCAAACGCGCGCGTGGGAGTATGCTCCTGACTTCGGGCATCTCGCTGCCATTCTCGCGCTCGCGCAGCAAGTTCAAGAAAAGCCGCCTTCCCCCGCCACCGACGCCGTTTCTGTTCTCCGAAGTGATAGAAATATCAGCACCACCCCCGCCGCCACCGGAAGAGGACGAGGATCGCGAGAGGCTACGGGATGCAGCCGCTCAGTCAATAGGATTAGATCCTGTGTTGCTGGAGGAGCGTGAGAGCACGTCGTCGCGCTCCCATACTCGTTCGTTCTCGTTGTCACAGGCGCAGTCGGAACGGTCCAGGTCGCGATCGCGCTCACGGTCAAGGTCGCGCTCGTTGTCACCAGAGCGGACGCGCGCCCGCGCAGGCTCACGAGCCGGTGCGGAGACGCCCTCGGCAAGCACATTGCCGCCGTTCCCAGCCACACAAACCGCCCTGAAACCTTGGATACAACGGTCTTCGAAAGTGGCGAAGCACCATCCTGCGTCTTCGTTGCTCCTCTTCGCACTCTCTAAGCAATGGAAGTCGCGAATATTGGTTCTCACGTCTTCGCCATCGGCGGCCTCGGGCCCGCGTACGCAAACCACTTCTTTTTCGTCGCATCCTCCGCCCTTCTCGAGCCATTCCTTTTCGGCACCCCAGCACGTGGCCCATCTCCATGTGTTCAAGTCCGCCAGTGGTGACGACAAGGAGCTCGAGCGGGTGGAGATCGGCGCTGATAGTGTCGTATTCGTCAATGAAGAGGAGGTCGGTGGGCGGCGCGGTGTCGTAAAGGTGGGCGGGGTCGGTGGGGTTGAGATGACACTGTCAATGGTGGACCAGAATGAGGCCCACAACTGGATCACTGCCATCAAGCAAGCAGTGCTCAGCGAAAGGTGGGGTATGTCTTGTTAATCTTAGAGTACAGCCACTCATGTACTGTTGTTTCTCTGACAGATCGGTCCGTGCCGGATTGGGCGTAGTCACACACAGCAATGGGGTCGAGCCCAGGGGCGACATCGACGTCATGCTGTCCATGCGTGCGCAAGGGCTCTTCAATGCGCCTGCGCCGCTGGTCACCTCGGGCACCACGTCTACAGCGCAGTCGTACAACAGCGCTACCTCGCCGACCGCAACGTCCTCGCCTACCCCCTCATTACGATCCGCGTCCCCTCAACACAGTCGCCCCCCATCCGTGGCCGTCTCCGCGTTGCGAGGTCTGTTCGGAAGCAATCGACCACGGTCACCATCTGGCGCAACCCTCGACACGTCGTTCAGCTCAATCTCGGAACACGACAGTGGTGCTGAGACGCCTCCATTAGAGGACGCGTCGTTTGGCCGTGCGGGTACGAGTCTACTCGGCATGCTGCGCTCCAACAGTATTTCCAGTGAGCGGCCAATGTCGCCTACGACCCCGATGTCGTCTAGCCCGACCACGCCACGAGTTGGGAGCACGGCGCCCGCCGACCTGCCTATACAGATGGGTCTCATCACCCCGACTTCCCCCGCGCCTACTCTGGACCAGAAGATCTTGCAAGACAAGGATCGCGAGAACCTGCTACCATCCATATCACGGAACGGAATCTCTGGGCTAGGCTTGACTGGCGTGAACGGTCACGCCAATGGCGCTGTGCTGCGTTTCAATGGTAGCTCTGGGCTGCCTCCGTTTGGTGGTTCATCGTCACTTCAACCGCCTCCACGACGGAGAGCATGGACTGCGAGTGGCCCACCGCCGACTAGCCGGATGAGTGGCGAGCGTAACGGATTCTCGTACACTCATGGCAACGCCAGCGCTGCGGAAACCCTCGGAGTCAGACACAACGCCAGCGCGTTCTTGTCACCCACCGCGGCTTCTCCCGCCCCGTCTGCCTCCGCGTCGCCTTCGCCGGCATCCCCGTCCTCGACTTCTAGCCCCAAGCTCACTCCCAGCCCGAGCCTCAGCCCAAGTACCACCGCAAGCGCAAATGGCGTGGGTTCGCCCGCGTCGCAGCGTGCATCGCAGGATGGGCGTCCGCGGTCGTCTTGGTCATCTGTATCTTCGCTTGGGTCGAACGAGCAGCCCCAGCAGCACGTACCACGCACGTCGTTCGACTTCGGGGCGAAGCGCTGGTCACGCCAGGCAATACTCCCGAAGCGGTCAACGCCGCCGAGCGGGCCGCCTCCCGCCACCCCTCCGTCTGCTCCCACACCGCTTCCCTCGTCACCAGGCCGGTCATCACTGCACCAACAACGGCATCCGTACGCAGCGGACACCCCGCCTAGCCGCTCGCCGTCGCAGCGGTCGGCACACAGCCCGCAGAGCATCATGTCCAGCTTTCAGAACTTCTCAAAGCGGGCTTCCGGCTCTTCGGTGCGCAGTGACAGCACGGTCAGTACAACGCAGAGTCGTACCGGGAGCAGTTTCTTGGGAAACACCCTCGCGCCACCCCCGCACTCCCCATCGCACGTGAGACCGAGATCGTCGCACCGCGTCTCCTCGCCACCCCCACAACGCCCGGTACCCAGCATGGCACTGCCGCCGACACCTAGACCTAATATCGACGAGTTCGGGCAGAGCGAGCTGCAGATACTGCCGCCACCCGAGGCGCCGCGCTCGGAACGGGCGTCCGGGTACCCCTCGCGCCCGCCACATTCCGCCCCTGCGATGAAGACGACCTTCAAGGAGACTTTCACGCTGCGGGCTGGCCGCTTCTCCCTAATACCGCCGACGTCGCCGCCATCGTCTGCGCTTCCGCCGCGGCCAGACGAGGTACAGGTGCCGAGCAGTCCGCGCCTCTCGCACTCACACCGCAGAAGCATGAGC
This sequence comes from Trametes pubescens, assembly GCA_001895945.1. Classification (NCBI taxonomy): domain Eukaryota; kingdom Fungi; phylum Basidiomycota; class Agaricomycetes; order Polyporales; family Polyporaceae; genus Trametes; species Trametes pubescens. The sequence goes on along the minus strand of MNAD01000447.1, from coordinate 26,382 downwards.
AACGGCAGCCCCGTGCTTCCCACTATCCCTGCGTCGCCCATCCCACCCGACCCTCCACAATCCCCGTTCAACGAGGCACCTCCTCCCCCGCCGATCATCCAGCAGTCTACGTCTGTGTCCACAACTGCTTCATCCTCCTTGACCTCCCGCCCTACGCTCCTAATCAAGCGCCGCCTTCGTATGCTCAGCGCGCCCTCCCCCGTGCCTCCTCCCTCAAACCCGCTGCCTCAGCCTCCCTCCCCGGCGCCCTCGACGATCAACCCGTACTCCCTCCCTCCGACGCCCATCGGCGAGCCGATCATCACGTTCCAAAACGACCCGAGCTTCTTCCTCATGTTGTCGACGCCGCCGCAGACGCCCCTGTCCCCTACGCTAGACATGCGCACACGCGTTGTGCCCCCGCCGCCAGAGCAGTCCCCAGACATGCGCGGGATTACGTCACTCTCACCGCCACCCCGGCGTGGGTCGAAGCAGATCTCGGTCCAGTACGAGGACGTCGAGGATGAGGACGAGCGGGCCGGCGTGAGACAGAGCGTCGACGACGACTCTGAGGACTCGCCGGTCCGCAAGCCGCTTTCACTTTCCCCGCACCTTTCACCGCACCAGTCGGTGGCGTCGCTGGAAGACGTGTGTATATAGATTCCGTCTTTCGCTATCGCTTTCGTCGTTCGCTTCGCTTCACCTCTCCCTCTTGCACCTCCTCCGCACCCCCCAATCCCCGCCCCCCACCTCCCACCAACTCACACGCTCTCTAGCTTGCCGCGAGGCCCCATTCACGCTCTGGGCGGCGCACCGCCGTGCCGGTGTGCCCCCTCATGCTTTCGTGTACCATGTCATGCTCCTTTACGCTTTACGCTTGACGTTCTTCGACGACGTTCGCGGGCTGCTCGGAATCCTGCACATATATACTCTTGTCCACAACCTTACAGTACCTATTGTCGTTCTGCGCTATCTCCCCCCATCTCTTGTCCCTTACTCACGGTGTCTGTTTTGCTGGGCGCGTACCCCCTCTGACGTGGTTGGCATCTGTACTATATTCATGTTACACTCTTGGAATCATTATAGTTGATCGTTGCTTGTTACTTGTCGTCTGCCCAAGAAGCGATGGAGGACGGAACGCACGGGGAGCTTCAGGGATACCCGACCCCACGAATGAAATACGATTGCGGAACCGGTCTAGGTGTATTAAGATGAAGCGTACAAAACAGATTATAGTTTGACTCCGGTATGTATACTGGCGATGCCGCCCCAGAGGTCCGTCCAGGTGCCGCCCTTGCCCTCGTGCATGCCGCCCGTCGTAAACCCAGCGTCTACAATCATCTTCGCAAACTCGGGCTGCGGCGGGAACTTGCGGATGCTCTCGACGAGGTATTGGTAGGACTCACGGTCGCCGGCGAGGATGGTGCCGAGAAGCGGGATGACAGAGAACGAGTACTGGTCGTACAGGCTGGGAGAGAAACACGCGGTGAGCTGGCGGGCGACTAGGGACGGGGCGGGGCGAGGTTATGGAGGACTTACGTGCCAAATAGCGGGTTGTTCACCCGACTGAACTCGAGGCAGGCAAAGGTGCCTCCGGGCTTGAGCACCCGGTAGGCCTCCTTGAGCACGTCGGGGACGGAGGTGCAGTTCCGGATGCCGAAGGCGATGGTGTACAGGTCGTACGTGTTCGAGGGGAATTCCTCCTCGGGCATGGCTTGCGCGTTCGCCTGCTTGAACGCAATTTGAGGAGCTAGCGTTGGTAGAAACCAAAGCGTTAGCGTCGCGCTCATGCTGGGATATGAAGGACTGTGAGCAGGTGAGGAGAGTGAACGCACTATTGTGGTACATGGTCTTCTTAAACCGCTTGAACCCCTCCTTCAGCATCTCCCCATTGATGTCCACGACGTCAACGCTCGTCTCCCGGTCCGCGTGCTTCTCGCGTGCATAGTCGAGTATCCTGAGCGCAATGTCGCCCGTGCCGCCTGCGACGTCGATGCACCGTTTGGCGCCACGCGCGCCGGGATGGAGACGCGCCACGAACTCGTCCTTCCAGAGTCGGTGCACGCCGAGAGACATGGCGTCATTCATAACGTCGTACGAGGACGCGACGCTTTCGAAGACGTTGCGGACGAGGTCCTCCTTCTGCTCCTCCGGCACGGTCTTGAAGCCGAAGTGGGTCGTGCGCGTGCCCTGCGGTTCGCCGCTGCTCAGGTTCGGGCTCGGACCTGTTGCACTCGAGGATGCGCTCGTGCTCGGAGCATGCTGGTGGTTGTGCCGGACAACGGAGGAGAAGGGGCTGAGGCGGACGGGAGCTTTTGGCACGAGAGGCCTCAGCTGGCGGAGGCTCCGGTGCATGGTGAGTGGTCTTGGGTGTGAGCGTGCCGGGGGTCCGGTAAGTATGCATGATCGGGGAGAGACCGACCCCCGAGAACCTTGTGTATGCATAGAATTTCTCCAAACAGGATTAGCGGGCGTCTACCACGTTCACCCTCTTCCTCTCAGCCACTTTCTGTTGTCTCTCGTCCCCTCATCCCTGCCATGGCTCCCACTGCCCTCGACAAGGGGAAAGCACGCGCAAGTGCTGAGGACGTTGCAGAAGAAGTTTTAGCAGTCAACGCGCGTGCGACCTCGCCTTCCGCCCGTTCAAGCTCCTCAGGCTCCGACACAGACAGCGACTCCTCAGACTCGGACTCGGATACCTCTGGCTCTGATTCGGACTCGGACTCTGAAGACGATGTGACGCAAGAGTTCTTAGAGTCCTTGCTTGCCCAGGCGAGGCGTAATGCGTCCCAGGCATCCGCGCAGCAAGCCGCGAGCAAAAGCGGCGAGGAGGAATTCATTCAGTTGGACTCTGACGATGAGGGTGAAGGCAAAAAACAGCTGTATGTCCTCCCCACGCACGTCATCCTATACTTCTGCATGCTGACCTTGCCCTCGTGCATGCTGCTGCCTAGGCCATTGCCCGCCCTAGACACCGGTTCGCTTCCCGCCCCGTACATCACGCTCTCAGAGGACCGCATCGCCGGCCCCTCCAAGCTGCGCGACCCAGACGTCGAGCAGGCCCAGCGAGCCGCGTCCTCCATATCCGCGCCCGCAGTCCCCGCGCCGCCGCCAGAAGTGACGGCGGACGGGAAGCGACTCACGAAGAGGGAGGCGAAACAGGTGCGTGCCCCGCTCCCGCCGCGTTTTGCAGCCCCCCTCTCACGCGTTCATCTCCGTCCCTGCCTCCGCGCATCAATTCACCTCCCTCGATCCTTGCATCTCATCTCAATCTCGACACTGCAATTATGACGACACACCATCCGCTAACGTCTCCCCGGACGCGCGTGCAGATGAAGAACAAAACCGCGGGCCCGGCGTGGTTCGACCTCCCCGCGCCTGCGGAGGCGGACCTGCCCCGGCTCTACCGCGAGGTCGAGGCGCTCCGGCTGCACAAGCAGCTCGACCCGAAGCAGTTCTACCGCAAGGAGCCCGGCGAGGGCAAGGGCATCAAAGGCCTCCCGAAACACTTCGCGGTACGTCGTCATTCCCCTCCTCCCCGCCCGCCCGCCCCCTTCCCGTCCTTCTTCATCTCCGCGAGATCGCTGAGATTCCTGCGTGCAGATTGGCAAGATCGTCGCGACGCCGAATCCGTTCGGGAAGGCGAGCGCGGACAGCCTGCCGCGCGCGAGCCGGAAACGCACGCTCGTGGACGAGCTGGTGGACGACGCGGAGGCGAAGAGCTACGCGAAGAAGAAGTTCAGAGAGCTGCAGAGCGTGCGGGGCGCCCGTGGACGGGGGACCCTGGCTGCGAAGAAGGCGTTGCGGAAGCCCAAGTGGTAGTAACCGGACGTACTATGCTTATCACCCTGCACGCCGCATGTATTGGATGCTTTGCTTCTAGACTATGTTTTGAGGAGCCAGATGCTGCATGCAGGAGCATGTGCAATCCGGTGCTGCAACTTCGTGACCTTACGTGTCTCAGCATCGTGGTGAAAAGACCGGAGGCAGACGCACACTTGGCACATTCAACGAAGACAGCAGAGGAACCCCTTTTGTTGGTCGGACGTACTAGTACAATGGTGTGCGGTACAGAGAGCAAGACGGATACGAGAGCGGTGAACAAGTGAGCGCACGAATGAACGCAGCGAATGTCCGAACCCGAGGCAGGAACGGTGGAAAGAAAGGCCCGTAGCACGGTTAAACGTACTACGATGTCCGCGGTAAGACAGGTAGGGGGGAAGTGGAGGTATGACCAGTGTCAATGCCGGAGTCGGTACTGGCAGAGGCGTAGAAGTGGGTACCGAGTACAGAGGGAGGCAGGGTTAGTGGGTTTTGAAGGTCAGGAAACAGAGACCGTGGAGAGAGTGTGAGGAAGGAATAGGCCGCTAGCACGAGCTGCAATCGCGTCGCCACGCGCAGACGCTCCTACTCCTCCATCGGCTCCGGAGAACGCACCTCCCGCCTAAGCGGATTCCGAGGCGGCGGCGGAGGAGGCGACGACGCGTCCCCCTCTCCGTCCCGATCCCTGTCCCTATCCTTCCCCTCCGCACCCTCATGCCCCACATACGCATACCCCTCGCCCGCAACCCGCTGCGCCGACGCGCGCCTCGGCAGCCCCGGCCGCTCATGGTGGCCCAACGACGAGCGCGTAGCAGACGTGCCCGCAGGCAGCGACACCCGCGCACTCCGCGGCGACCACGGCCGGTTCCAACTCCCTCCGCTCCCCCCTGCCCCGCTCACCGGGGCGGCCGACGGTGGCGGCGGGAGCGCGCGCCCGCCGAGCTCGCGTTCGCGCTCGCGCCCGGGCGTGCGGTGCACGGGCGTCGGGTCGGACACGACAGGCGCGCGCGGGTCGAGGCGGATGGCAGACACGGAGAGGCGGCGGCCGACGTCGAACGGCACGGGCGAGCCCGTCTGCGACCCGGGGAAGCTCCTGCTCTCGCGCTCGCGCTCGAGCTGCGCGGGCGACAGCGCGCGGCGCACGACTGCGCCGGGGCCGTCCGACGCGGACGGCGGGAACTGGTACGACTCCGGGATGCCGTTTGCCTTCGCCTTGCCCTTCGCTGCGCCCATGTTCGGGCTGTACGTCTGCCCGTGGGCCTGGGCGCTGCTGGAGGCCGTGCGCACGAGCCCCGATGCCGATCCGCCGGCGGCGTGGTGCAGGGCGTGCTCGAGCTCGTCGACCCGCCGCTGCAGGCCGAACATCTCGTTGCGCACGGGGGCCATATGGCGCTCGACGGCGGCCGCTACGACCTCGTCGAGATGCTCCTGTTGGCGCTGGAGCTGCGTGGCGAGCGCTTGGCTCTTCTGGAGCTGCTCGCCCAGCCAGCCCTTCAGCGTGCGCGCGTCCGCAAGTGCGTCGTAGAACATCTCGAATGGCGCGAGGAACGCCGCTTTCTCGCCTGCGTACCCTGGTGCGTGTAGTGCTGCGGGCGTCGGCGGCACGAGCGTCGTCGCGATCGGCACAGTCGCGGTCGGTGGGGAGCGCGCCGCCGCCGCCGCCGCTGTTGTGGAAATGGAGCCAACCGTAGGGGTGAGGATGGAGGCCGTGTGCGGGTGCCGTGCCATGCTGAGGCGCGTGGGCGTTGGGGGAACGCGGCTCGCGGTCATCCGCTGTGTGCTCTGTCCGGGTCCGAGCACTGGCGGAAGGCTGGGAAGTGTCATGTTTCCAAACCGGCCGGTCATGCCCTGCGTCGCTCCTGCGCGGGGGATGGGTGGGGCGCTCTGTATAGACGGCTGCAGGCGGTCTCCTGCTGCGTCCCGCGGGCTAATCATAATGTCCGCAGGCTTGCTTTTCCCAAGCTGCCGTGTTGCGCGCCGTCGAGCGAAGCTGATCGGAGGAGCGGGCAGCGCATGCTGGTGCGAACCGCCCGTGTGCTGCTCTTGCATGGAGATATGCGGCGGTGGGGGATGCAGCATCGGCGGGGCCGGACCGTGCTGAGAATGATGTGGTGGAGGTGGGCTGGACTGACGGGCGAGGGGAGAAACACCGCGGTTAGAAGGTGCATTCGCGGAGAGCGCAACGCTCGACCGACGGGGACCGCTGGTAATGGGGCTGCGCCCCCCGGTCCGCGCGGGAGCGTGTGCCTTCGCCGTGGGCTGGCGTTCGTCAGATGGAGCCTGATGAGGATGAGCAGGCGGCGCGGGAGGGGCACTGACTGGGGGTGCGAGGCCTGCGGTGCTGCCGCGGCGCTGCTCGATGAGCTCCTTCTGCTGCTGCTTGATGGAGAGCATGGAGCGGACCTGCTCGATCGCGGCAGCGTCGTCGCGGGGTATGGGGAGGCCCATGACCACGGGCGAGATCGATGTGTTGGGATCTGTCGGGGGCGGGGGCCTGACGTCCGTGTTGATTGGGTGCGAGATGCCGCTTATCGTCACGCGGCGTTTCTTGCTTGGGGACGGGCGTGCCGCGGAGGGGGCGGGTGCAGGCGCCGCGGTGGTAGAGGCGGCGGCGGCGGTTTGTGTGTGCGCCGATGGCTGGTTGGCGGGAGGCGCAGTGCGGGTGGTGGGGGAAGGGAGGGCATCGTACTCGGCCTCTTCTTTGATTCGGACGCTCTTGGGCGAACGACGTTCGCTGCGGGAGGCACGTTAGGGCTCTGGCGCGGGTGTGGTGCGGGCGGGCATGGAGGGTGTACGTACTCTGAACCCGAACTCTGGTCGCCATCTGCCTGTGCGTGTGCGTCTGGATGGGCGCGCTTGCGGGAAGACTGGCGGGAGGAGTCAGACATTGGAGGGAGGTGGGAGCGGTCGTCGTGGACGGAGGGTGAACGGCCGTGGGTGTCGAAGGGGGAAGCGCGGGGGTGGATGGGAGGGAGAGCATTGTTGGCGTCCGAGATCCTGTTGAGGGAAGGAGCGCCGAAGGCCTGAGCGAAGGAGGGCAAGGACTGCGGGGGCTGGGTCGCCATGATATCACACTCTACAGTGGCACAACAACAAACAGGACAGAGGAGGACACGGACGGGAGGGTGCTCGACGGGGACGCAGCGCAAGGCGCATGCGGAGGCCCGGGGAGAGAGGGCGGGGAGGAGGAGGGGGAGGAGGAGGGCAAAGGAGAGCGGCGGATGGAGGACAAGGAGGGACGATCAGAGCTGTCGACTGTTGATCAACCGAGCACAACACCGTCCACCGCGCCCCCAATCATCCTCTCCCTCGCTTATCCTCTTCGATTCCACCACAAATCCTATCATCCACGGCTCGACCACAGCGGTGCTCCATTGACTGCACACCGCCTGTATGTACATGCGCTCGCACCTCCTCCGCAGTGTTCCTCGCCGGCTGCCATTAATCCAGCTAGCCGCGGCCGGGGACTCGCATGCAGTGCGCAGACGGGAACGCGGAGTCGCAGCCACGTCCATGTCCATGTCCCGGGCGCACTGGCATCCTGCTCCGAGTCGTGCCATCGCGTCATACACGCACGTCCGTCGACCCATCCCCGGCGAGCCCGCGCGTTCTGCACGCCAGACCCCCCAACCGCGTCTTCCCAAACGCGATCCCACACCGCCGTCCAGCAGCTCTAATTAACCATCTCCTTTATTCAATATCCCAATCTGACGTGCGCCCCTCCGCTCCGCCCGCAGGTCCGGCTCCCGGCCCTGTGCAGCCCTGCCCGTTCCGCAGGGCGTCGATGTGTGGGAGACTGTGGGACCCGCCATCCGCCTCGGCCAACTCTGTTTTATTGCCGTCCCAAACGGGCTACAACAGCGTGTCCTTTTCAGGCGCAGCCTGCCCGACAGACCAGCTCGCCGCAATATTCCCCAGCCACGAGGCCCCGCCTACACGCCCCGGCCTCGATCCAACCTCGCCAACACACCCACCCTCGCGCCCTTCCCGCGCCTCGAGGTTCTCGCTCTCCCCACGCTCGACCTCCCATAGTCCATCTCCCGCGCCAGAGGCTCCGTCATGTAACCACTTCGGGCACTGCTGCCGTCATACCCACCGTCGAGGCGCACGGATGCACCGCGAAGCCCGCTGCGCTGCTCTGATGCCCGGCCTGCACGTCCTCCGTCCCAACCTTCCGCCGCTTTCTATCTATCCTCCCATCCGCGGATGATAGCCCCTCCATCTCCACCTTGTTCTTCTACGCGATCATCAACTCATCGCGCATCGATCTCAGTTCACGCCTCTACTCAGGCAGCACCTGATCCATCAGCCGCAACTTAGATGTTCAAGCCGTCCGAACCTTGTACTCGCGCCGCCGCGCGGGATCCCTGCAAGGGCGAATAGCGCCGTTACCTCCGGCGCGCCCTCCCGGTCCAGGAGCACTTCCGCCTGCCCCATACGCTCGCGACGCCCTTCTAGCGTGCGCTCCTTTGCGCGAGAAGGCCCCCAACCCTCCCATGCATGCCTCCCGCACCCCGAGAACTTGCGTCTCGGACTTCGGACACGTAAACGCACCGTCCCGCGCGCGCCCCACCGCGTTCCCCCTCTTTGAGCCGAGACGAACCGCGGCGAGCGCGCATGCTCTGGTATGCGCCTAGCCTATCCGCGCTGCCGCCAACCTGACAGATCTTCCCCGCCCCGGGCGCGCCTTAAGCTTCGCAGACAGCCCGCTAGCCGACGTGCGCCTCCCACGTCCGACCTCCTCCGTCCCGCCAATGCACCGGTGCGCGACACCCGTTGGCAAGCTGTGCTCGATATCCGCCCTATAAGCCTGAGCCTGCGCCCAGGTCGTATTAATGCTGCTGCTCACCTCTATACAGCGGCCGCCGGGCGTGCGTGCGTGGGACGGACGCGCGGGGTCAGCTCGCGCACTGCGCAGCACCCGTGGCGGGCTGGGAGAGCGCACGGAGCAGGTCCGCCAGGGCGTTCGCACGTCGCTGTCCTCCTTCATCCCGATGCGGCGCGCTGGCCCGCCGCGTGCCCGCTGCGTACGTGAGCGACCCCAGACGGCGGCGGCTGCACGGCGGTGGGGAGACGTACGGCCCTGAGCCTCGGGGCACCGATCGGACCCGCTATCGCCGTCACCTGGGCCCCAGCCAGCCGCCATTGGTGCGTATGTATTCCTAATTATGGGCGCGTTGTATCTCTGGCTTACGTCTAGGGGGCGTGTTGGGGATGCGTGCCTGTGTGGCCTTGTTCTGAGCGTGGTAGGTGGGACCGAGTAAGGGTGATGTATCGGACGCCGTCTAACGATGTTATGGTATTATTGACCGCAGCTAGGGGCCTATTCCTGCTGTCCCAGGTACCCGGCCTCTTGTACTAGCTTGTACCCTAGGTTGCCGCCGGGAGAGAGGACGTAAGGAGCGGTCGGCGTACGCTTGGGTCTCGCTAGACCATCGTGGTTCGTCCCGATTCCTGTCCTGGAACAATGCCTCGCCGCCCCGTGCACTAGCGAGTCTAAACTAGTACTTACGTGCGGTCCACGGTGGACATGACATGAAAACATGAACGCACGGTTGGTATTCAGCAATAATCTGCCAGTAGCTAGCTGAATACTTGTTCATCGGCATGTCGCGTGTCGAGTTGGTGCGGAGTTTAAGTTGCAACTGCCGCTTGTCCTCAAGCTCAAGGATGACCGAACGTCCAGCCAAAAAAAAAATAAGGAGGTGCACACCGTGGAAGAATGCGCCACGATACATATACATTGACCACGATCTTTCTGTACATATGCAACGTCTGGTAACGAACAACTACCACAGCTCCGTCCGACAGTCCCCCGGTGACACCGTCGCGAAAATATCGCAACCGCGGGACCTACAAGATATAATCAAGACCAACAGTAATTGACCAAAGACCAAGCGCGCAAGAAACCAGGCCCAAATGCCCTGAGCGCATGTACCCGTCGGGGAATAACAGAGGCGGCGACAGGTGCAGAGCCCCTGGCCTCCAAGCACAAAAACCCAGGTACATGCATCGCCGAGCGGCCTGTCCGCGAAGAGGGACGCGCCGCCGCAACCTGCCGCAGTGCGCAGTGCATCCCAAACCTTCGCCCCAAAGAAGAGCCTCCAGAAAGCGTGCGGACGTTCTTCAGCCACCGTGCCTGGGCGATCTCCCCGCCGTCGCGCGTTCCAGACTGCGCGCATCCGCCGTTTTGTGTGCCGCCCACACCGCCTCTGACGCGTTGACGTCGTCAGCCTGAGCCTATCCCATCACCGGGCCCCGCATAAACCCGCAGCTTTGATATTATGCGTCCGCGAAGCACAGGTGCGTCCGCAAGGCACGTCCGTCGTCGACCCGCGAGGCACCGTGGCACCGCCGCACCCGCGGACTCTGGAGAACCCTAACGTCGAATCCAGCGAGCGTTGTCAAGGGCGGCGCGGCGGACCTCCGGACCCGGTGCGCTCAGGGCGCCGCGGGCTTCCTCTTCTTGCGCACCTGCAGCACCGTCACCGACGCGCCGCCCGACCCACCAGCCGCGCCCTTGGCGGCGTCCTTCGTGTCCTCGGATCCGCTGGCGGCCGGCGGTGGCGGGAGGGGCGCGTTTCGCACGTCGATGCTGCCGTAGATGTACGACGTGTACGTCTCGAGCGAGGCGACCGGCTCTGGAAAGGGGTTGGGCGAGATCTCGGGGACCGCGTCTCCGCCGCCGGGGGCGCGCAGGTGCGACCGATTCGGGGGTGGGGTTCGTGGCACGTCGAGCGTGGTGGATCCGGGCTCTGGGGTGCGCGGGCGACCTGGTTCGTCTTCCGTGGCTGGTGTGGACGTGGAGGCGGCAGCGGGCGCAGGGAGGACGGGGGCGTCGTCCTCGCAGAGGCCTTTGATCGCGCCCTCGAGCGTCTCCGTAGCGCGTACCGCGCGCTCGCTCGTAGAGAATTCGTGGTGGTTCATGAGCGTCGAGACGATGCGGCGCACCATTCGCGGCGCGAGCTGTCCGGGCTGGGGCGCGAGCGGCGACGGCTGGGACGCCTTCTCTGCGGACGCGGCGGGCGGGGGCGTGGAGATGCCCATGGCGAAGAATCCGGTGACTGCACCCGCGACGCATTCCTGCCGGAACGACATGCGTTCCCAGAACTCGTCTGCGGAGACCTGCGCGAGCTCGCCCGAGGGGTACTTTTTCTCGTCCTTGCTCTTCTCCGTCTCCCTTTCTTTCTCCTCCTCCTCTTTCTCTTTTGCGGCCCTTGCCTCTCCGTGGGACCGAGAGCCGGTAAGTGCGCGCGGCCGTTTCCGTTCAGGAGACCGGACACCCTCGGAGTTTGTAATGAGCGCGATCTCGTCTATAAACCGCGACTTCGGGTCGTCGTCGAACCACGGAATGTAGTGCCCCAGATGCGGCGGCTCCTCCACATCCTGACTGCCTGGGCACGGCAAAGGTACATCTTTCTGCGCGTACGGGTGTCCATACGTCCACTGTACCGTCCCACCCGCACCATCAGCCGACGCCACGCGCCCAAGCGTGTGCGTCGCCTCAAGCTCCCCATAGCCTGGCAGAATGAAGTGCAGCCTGACCGTACCGCTGCCCCGCAAGCGCCGCTCGACCTCCGCGGCGACCTCGCCAAATATGCGCCGCCACCATACGCACAGCTTCACGTCCGATAGTGGTCGCTTGCCCGGGTAGTCGGCCGAGTTCGGAAAGAGGTATTGGCCTTGGGCGCGTGCGAAGAGCTGCACCCAGAGGTGGCGCACGGCGATCGGGCGCGTTGCGGGGTCAGCGTAGTAGAGCAGAAACGCACGCACGAGCGCAGCCGTCGGCGAGGGGGCGGCCGCGTGCCCAGAGGAGTCGACTTTGGAGACGTAGAGCACGCCGCAGGACGTGGCGGGGATGTTGTAGACGGAGGCCTCGAGGGCGGTGACGAGCACGCGGGGCGCGTCGGGCGTGGCCTGTTCTGAGAGGAGGATGAAGACGTCTTGGAGGTAGGCCCGCGGTCGTGGGCGAACGTACGGGAAGAGGCCGTTATGCTTGCGCGGCGAGGACGTGAGGACGTGGACGTGGAAGGTGCGCGTCCCCGGCAGGTCCGCCAGCGCTGACAGCAGCTTGTCGCGTAGGCTCATCTCAGTGATTGTTCAGTGTGTTTTGGAGCGAGTCGCGAGGCATGGAGAGGAGGAAAGGGTGCAGAAGCCGGGCACGGCGAGGAAGGGTGTGCAGCGCTCATCGCCGTTTCTCACAACATTCCCAGACAGAGCGCCGGCCAAAGTGACGCCCGTTGTGGCGTTCGACGCACGCGCGCGCGACGCGGCCGAATATTTCCGCTAGGCCGCGATACGACCTTTTCTCCTTGTCTCTCTCACCAACGCGACTTTGAACAAGTTTTTCATTGACAGGTACATTCGCAGTAATCACAGCAAATATCGACGCGTTGATTGCTGACTACGTAGGAAAATAGCGACTGGGCATCAACGGCCGCTCTCCGCCTTGAGAACGGAGGCCTACGACTACGGCACTCAGATGCATCCATCTGAAATAGTCTTGTCAGCCAAAGGGCACTTTTCTGTGCTTTAGGAAAGAAACGTACTGGGTACCGCCTTGCCAGCGGCGTTCACTTGTGCCTTGAGCGCACTGTTGCCGCACAGGAGCCCACGAACAAACGCCTCCGCGACCACGTTCGCACCGGTGGGCGAAGTGTGCGTGTGGTCAATCGGGTAGTAGGTGTTTACAGTGGTCTCGCCGAGAGCCTGTGAACTCGTAAGTTCATATATCCTTCGTCCGTGCCCGAGAGAAGCTCACGTCGTATGCCTGTGCAACGTAGGCAAAGTGGTCGACATACGCCGCCGACGTGTTCTTGGCAACATCCGCTGCGTATCCCACGAACCGCGACGGAGCGCCGATGCTACTGCCAGACCAGATGTTGTCTGGCGTCTGCGACGAGACGATGGGAATTGCGCCTGGTCAGTATGCGGTCAGTGCCTTGTCCTATCTTCCTTCCACCCAGGGGACTCACCCTTGGCCTGCAGCGACCTCACGGCGTTCGTGATGTAATAGTTGAACGAGTGGATCGTGATGGCATTCCCGCTGCAGCGTCTCAGTCAGGTGCCTGGCCGACCCCAAGCAAACACCGTATCGCGTACCTCGCGTCGTGGACGACGGCCGTGTCAGAATAGCCGTCGGTGCCCGTGTCCTGGCGTCCGTTGTCCGGTCCGGAGCCCGCAGAGCCATCGTTGTGCCCGAACTCGATAACCACAAAGTCGCCTGGCGAAACCGCGCTGATTATACTTGCGAAGCGTCCCTCGTCGGTGAACGAGCGTGCTGAACGTCCGCCGATGGCGTCGTTCGTCACGGGGATGTTTAGGAATTGTCCGAGGTACACTCCCCAGCCTACCGAGAATTTAGCGGGCAGACCTCGCCATATCCGCGATGTGGCACGCACCTGCGGTTCCGGTACCGCTGCCACCACCAGTGACGGCCATCGTCGAGTCGCCCGCGAGGAAAACCTGCGCAGCATCGGCCTGCTGCGTCAGTGCGACCAGGGCGCCGAGGACGAAGGTGGTGAGGTGGCTGAGAGACGGCATCGTGCTGATACTTGCCGGCCTCTTCATCAACTGGCACTTATATACCAGCGGTCGGTAGTTGTGAAGTGCGCATCATCGGCCCTTGGCGCGCGTGGTGCACGTCCTCAGTTGACCTCGAGGAATCGACGACGACGGGCCGACGGTTAGGGAGTACCGGCGGCAAGGTCATGCCCATCGCGCACGGCTCCGACACGTCTTTTGCCGCGTGCTGTCGGCCACAAAGAGGCGCAGGTACCCACAAAGAAGCACTTAGCCTTTGGCACGCCATAAGTCTGGTGCCTCCGAACATATGGCACTGGAGGAGCCTAGAGTCACACGCGGCATCATAAGGCAAAAACTCGCCTTATATGTACCAGCCGTCGGCGCATGGCGCGTGCGTCATCAGGCCTGGACTCGCGTGCTCGCCCTCAGTTGCCCTCGAAGTAACGACGACGACGTGCCGAAGCTGGGGAGGTTACCGACGGGCGCGGTCATGCGGTCTCTATTACTGTGAAAAGTACATATATATCAGTGGTTCTACTCCGACGTTCTGACGTCGCGGGGTACGCCGAATGCGGCATAAGCATAAGAAGACAGCACGGGGGGAGGTCACACAAGCTCGGGAGAGCTAGAGGACACAGACTCAGAGCCGTCGTCCTTGATCGGAGCCATAGGCTGCTGCGAGGCGATGCGTCGACCTGTCTGCTGTCCATTCGGTCAGCCACCATCGAGAGTTTTAGAACGTCACGCGCCATGAGAGCGCAGGGGTGCTCACCTGTCGAGGGTGGTAGCTGCTGTATTCGGTGATAGTCTCGACTTGAACAGCGACACCGCCCATCAAGGCGGATGACTTGCGATCCTGTGAAATTAGTCCTGCTGTACGCCAGTTGCCATAATGCGTGAAGGAGCATACCTTTGGTGTGCCTGACGCGCTGAGCGATTGCTGGTACGAACGCCCATGGGCAACGCGGTTGAGCTGCACCCCAGCCTTCGTAACCTTTTCGCGAAGCCTGTCGCGGCTGTTCAAGCTGCGCGACCGGGTCAGCATCATTCTGACACTATTATCAGACAGAAAATTGGATAAGACGTACAGCGCAAGGAAGGAGTTCACGTAGCCTGGGGAGCTACATCAGCGATCACGGCAAGAGGTACCGGTGAAAGAGGGCTCACATTTGCCCATGATCCAGAAGAAGCCCAGCCAAACGAAGTTCGTGGGCATCGCGCCAAACTAGTGGAGAGTGAGGTCGGACACCTTTGGTAGAAGGAACAGAGACGTACGGCAATGACGGAGATGGTCCCAATGACACTGTTTGTACATGAGCGTCCGAGCGGTCTGGAACCCATTGACCACTGTGACATACCTGGTGGCTAATCCAGTATTGATGCTATACACCATGAGCGTTGTGACGAGGGAATCCGTCCTGAGGGGGCGAGTCGGCGGTCAGCATTTCGGGTCTTCTGATATGCAAGATTATTCGAGCGCACTTCTTGAGTCCGGTGCGCTTCCTGTACAAGTAATAGCACATCGCGCCCGCGATGAGGACATCGGCAGCAGCCGCGGCGCCAAGACCGAGGCATGTCACCCACTACGATCGTCGTGAGCATTGACATCGGCCGTTTGGTAAGGAAGTGCTACTCACCGTCAGGCTCTTGAACTTCGAGAAACGACCGAGAATGAAGCTGGGCGGCCTCAGTATCGAAACTTTTTGATGTAGGGAGCACAGACTTACGATTGTGCGGTGAAGACTACGGAACGGCGGTTCAGTACTTGATTCGCGCAACAATGACTCGTTACTCACCAACTCCGAGCCCTGTGGAAATACGGAAACCAGACATCAGACGATCGTGTGTGGGGAAGGCTCGGGGAGAAGCACAAACCGAAGTGCAATGCGGCAAGGACGAGCTAAAGCGACCCGTCAGAACATACCGTGCCGGCTGTGATGCCAAACACTCACGATGACCCCAGTGATGAGCCAATTGTGGCTCACTAGAACCCCGGTTGTGAGAAGAGATGCGGGACAAAGTGTATCAGAAGGTTACTCACTCATCCACACGCGGCGGGCGAAGAAGCTGCGGGGAAGGTCAGGCACAGGGACGACTGGGGGCCATGCGCAGCGGCTCACCCCTCGACAATGAGGCCGATGAGACCCTGTAGGGGAAAGTCAGGATGCGTCTCGGGAAGGTCGTTCCAGAGAAATGACTGCTCACATTGCAATCTGTTTGAAGCTGGGCGCGGGCAGTTAAGCAGACGATGCGCATCGCTGAGAGAAGTGGAGACGTACGGCCATACTCCTGCGTTAGATTGAGTAATGCACAGGAGAGGAAGAGTACAGGTAGTACGCACCAGGTCGTCTTGTCCAAGTTGTCGGTATCGTTGAAGTTTGTGATGAGATACCTAGGGAATTGCGCGTCATTGAGGTCGTCCGGTAGGAGTACTTCGCTCGTGAGTACCAGTATATTGTCCGCGTGCAGAGAATGAGGTGCAATGCATCCAGCAGTCTGCGTCTCGCCGTGAGCGAGAGATGGTATAGGGGCATTGCAAGACACGTACGTCAGAATTAAAACCTGGAGGTCGAGCGTCATAAGTAATAACTCCGGCTCATATGGAATAGGAGCACGCACGAGCGACTTGACAATCTTGCTGTCCTCATTGTAGTTACTGGAGCAGGGTCAGAGGCACCAAAAGAGGAGGAAGTAAGCTGGCTCACCCGAAGTAGGTAAAGCTGATGAGAGGTGGGTGAGTATATCATGGGGTAAGGGAGAAGTTGCGACGTACGTCTGCAGAATGGTCATCCCAAACAAACTACGGTGGATCCAATACATCATTCAGCCTCGAAGTACCGCTTCAGCACAGGGATTGGCACACGTACAATGCGCCGACGATGAGGCCGATGAGGGCAGCCCCAAACGTGTTATCGAGGGACTCCATGTTCGCCGACGTGCAACCAGCTGCGAAGCGACAAGAAGAAGGGAGTTGGGGGCAGAACGGCTATGTCACGCGGGAACTCCAGCAAAGTATATGAAAGCGCGACGCCCGGCGATGTCGACGACATTCCATGTGGATCGGTCCAAGAAGATCAGGACAAGAGGGACGAGTCCGGGTGATGCCACACTGAACCCACGCCGTGTCTTCTGCCGAGAGGGGTAATGGGTGGCGACAGCCCATGAGGAGGTGAGAGTAGTGGAGGCACCTGAATTTGGGGGCTTGCGCGCACGGGAAATGCAAATTCCCGCCGATTGCCTGCGATCGGACCTGGGATGAACCTGAGTTGCTCTCTGTTACTCCCCTGGTTGGGTCCCTCTCGTCTTGCTCCGCGACCTGACTGGTGGTCAAAAACAAGGGACCTTCGTATGTGTACCTGGTGTGCACGCGGTAGTCAGGCGATGTGCACGACTCGGACTGACGCCGTGAGTTTCCAAGGAGCCAACTCACTCCGCGTGTATACGTACATCACCCGCCGAGCCCACTTCGGAGGCCGCTATTGTCAGCCACAAATTGCAGCTCCCAGGCGGTGGCACGGGTCACCGTCCGTTCGGAAAGGACCATCGGTATTCGAGCCTAGCAACCAATGGAAGTCAAGTTACCGGGTTGTTGCTAGCTAGAGCCTCTTCGAAGGTACTGCGCGTATGGTATGCAAAATACATCGGTTAACGCTTGAGAAGATCGGCGAGAACCACCCCGAGCGACCGAACGCTGATAGGGATGGCGCACCGTGAGTGACTTGCAGACAGGAGGGCTTAGTACAGGTGCTTGGACGAGGTTCCCCCACCTCCATCTCTTCCAGTTCTGATATTGCAGTCATAGATTGCTACCCATCGAAATTCCATGGGATGCTCCGGGAAAGTCTTGGGGAGGCCTTGGGGAATCGACTGGGAATGAGTATGGTGGCTGCCTAGATTCCGAATTGCCGGTCAGAATCATGCACGCTCTGCACTGCTTTGCAGCACGCTGGTCCGAGAATGCCGCGAAATTATAACCCCACTTTGAACCTTCAACTGGATGATTCGACGGTTCGAAGATCAAAGCTGAGAAGGGTACTTAGATGCCGTCTACCAGCGGTGACTAGCGGGCGACGAGGCTGCGTAACGTCGCGCGTGATGGCCCAAACAGTGCATATGAGTGGAGGTCAGAGGACGGCGTGTATAGACCAGAGAGGGTAGTAGCAGTGAGAAGTGCTACACGGCGTCCGAGTGCGACACCGCGGACGTATGGAGGCTGCGATCAGCCTCGACGTCGCTTGCGGCCGGAGTTATCCGGCCTCGTGGCTACTCGCCGACTTGGCTGCATTAGGCATGTTTTGAGTTTGATTCAAAGTACAACGGCTTCACCAGCGTCCACATATTCGTACTTCTTGAACGCGTCCATGTATGTCACCCAGCGCCCCCCATCCCAAGTCTTGAGATCCGCCCACTCCTTGCTATCCTCTCCCAACACGATACGGATCCACACTGTGAAGCTGGCGACGGTGACATCCGCATACCCAATCTTGTCTCCCAGGAAGAAAGGCTTGTCCACCCCGTCCGCCTGGAGCCATTGCGCAAACGTGGCAAACGCCTTCTTCACCTCCGCCCAGTGCTTCTCGCGCTTCGGGCCCGGGGGCGCGAGCTCCTGGAGTGGCCCGCCGAAGATCACCTCGCGCGTCGCGCGGAAGTACGCCTCGCTGCGCGGCGGGAGGTGGTCCGCCGTCGCGGGGATGGTGATCGGTAAGAGGGCTTTCACGAGCACGGTAAAGAACGCCTGGGTGAACGCGGCGTGCAGCGCGGCGGTCCCGGCTGGGATGAGGCGCGGGGTGTCCGGGTACGTCTTGTCGAGGTAGTGAGCGATCAGCGCGGACTCGGCGAGCGCGGTCTTGGTGTTCGGGTCGTAGATCGCGGGGAGGGTATAGTGCGGGGCGCCGTTGGCCTTGGTATCGGTGGGGAGCGCGCCAATCTTGCGCATGAGGGGCTCGATGTCTGGGTAGTCAACCCAGACGGTTTTGTACGGGATCCCCTTGATGTTCAGGGTGTATCTGTGTATGGTGCGCGGTTAGAATTGCGCGACTCCACAAAGACGTGCGTTATGTAGCACACACCTGGTCTTCCAGGTATTCGGGGACCACGCCTTCAGCGCGGTTCCCTGGCTCGGGATATCATAGAAGATGATGGGCTCCGGCATCTCGATGTGCGTCGTAGAGGGTGTAGGGATCTGACGACTCAAGGTTGCAGCGGACTGGAAGATACCCTGGGTCGGACCATACCCATGGCCATAGGTCTTATACACGGACCGCGTGAGACACACATCAACTTTGCGCTGTTCCCCATCGATTCGAAGGTCGGCCTGCGCATGACAAAGCCGCAATATTGTCGAGTCGAGGACGTAAAGTGCCATGTCCGCATGGACTCCACAGACTTACCAAGCAGCCAATTTCTCTCACAGCGACTTCCGCGGAAGTGTTCCCGAGAGCTTCCATAGCGGATATAGGCCGCCTCAAGCTCTATGCCGGGGTTGTGAGACGCGTCCGTGCGCCAAGCCTAAGCTAGTGCCCATGAATTAACGCAAGCCAGGTCGGGGTGCGCGTCCGATGGTCATTGAATAGACTTGCTGTGTGGAAAGTGGTCGAGTGTATTAGAGGGGTTGTACGCCATGTTCTGATCAGGCGCCCGTAGTGCTTCATCTATTTTGGCTTGGCGCTAGCATGCCGTCACCGAGTGCCACCAGCACTGTTACTACATGCCGAGAAAGTTCGTAGCTCATGCGGAGACCACGACCAACATCCTTCAGCCTGCTCATCTCAGTATTTTAATCACTTGGCACCAGTTCCCGACGCCCGGAATGATGTGAGTATACTCGAGCTCCTGGTATTTCCCGAGATGTTTCAATAGATCTCACCACTGGCGCATCCTCTACCATTTGTAACGATGCTGCCATTGTTCTAGATACACTGGTACGACGACAAAAAGCTACTCGCTGTTAATGACACCCGAGGCTATTTGACCTTACCCGCTGTATGAGTCTGAGAGGCCACCGGGGATTTGTGCGAATTCTACTGATTCCGGATGCGCTCACTTCGCCGAAGGGTTGCTTCTCCTTCAGCCTGACATGGTCTTTTCGGAGTTGGGTGAGCCACATCGGCGCGTTCTGACGGTGTCACGCGGCGCTTGCGCAATAAGAATTCGGCGTTGGTCGGAGGAGCGCTGGGAGTCGGGGGAGAGTCGTAGGGGCCGGAACTGGAAAGCGTATGCACGACGCGATCGTCGCTCTCGAACACTCGGGTCTCCAGAAACTCAGACCAGAAAACGTCGAGGTGAGCGGCATCCCATGCGTCCTTATATTTCTCTTCGAGGTCCTCTGGAGGGAAGTGGAAATCCATGACCGTTGTTATCCACTCCTGCAGAGCAGCGCTGCGGAAACGGATATCCCGCATGAACATGCGTGATTGAGCGTTCGCTAGCTTCCCCGCGGCGCCGAAGGTGACGTCGCCCAGACGGTGGTTTCTGCGGAAGAAGTCGCAGATGATGCCATTGAGATCTTCCATGGGGACGTCGTGGGCCGTGAAGAGCAGGCCGCAGTAAAAACCGACGTATAGCAGAGATTCCATACCGTCCTTGAACGTATGCTTGCCGTGCATTTCGCGGTGGTCTAGCGTTCGGATAGACATGAAATCCCATGTCCCCTTCAATGTGTACGAAAGCAAATTCAGAGCATGCACGATTATGAGCAACAACATGGCTTACCGTGCGTCCGGCATGTCTCGCTTCGCCGCCTTCATCGACCTGATCGGAAGCCTCCCAGTCGATGAGGTATCCTCTGCGGGTGTCTCGGCTGCAGCCTTCTGGTTCCTGAGCGCGTGAAGCATGAGCCACAGCAAACTAGACGCACCAATGGTTCGTATATCTGTGCCGCGCTCTCCGCAGTCTGTGGTATTGCTCTGAGTGCGTGCTTGAATGCCATCAGGCTCGCCCTGTCATGATCTTTGGCCAGCGGGAAGAACGATCCTATGAAAGTCGTCGCAGGTATTGGACCTAGAGTGTACTCCCGTGCCTGCTGCACGCGTGTTATGTTTCGCGCAATTGCCAAAGTAGGATCAAGCCCCTCTGTATGAGACAGAGTGGGATCAAGAGCCATAGGAATATTGTAAACGGGGGACATCGCAAACGATAGCTAGGGCCCGGGGTCAGGATGCGATCTGAAGTCTGAAAAGACACAACCGTGGCGGCGAGGGATCGGCTGAGCAAAGTGTCGTTAGTACAGCGACTCCTTCGGTGTGTGGCACGATAATATAGCATCGGACTGACACATATTGGGCCGAGTCGAGAGCCTATCAGGACATAACAATAGTTGTGGCGGGAGTTCGAGTACAAGAGCTCAGCGCTCAGCGCTTAATTGCCAGGTTGTTCCGGCCCAAGTCAGCGCCGTTAGATTTCTAAACTGATCTTGATAGTAGCCCACGTACACTCGATAAATCTCATGACTCCGTCGTTCTTGTCCGTGTCATCTTACACTTGTAACGCTGCCTCAGACGTCGCGAGGGGATCCCGAGCAGCCACCAATCCTGTGCGTATGGAGAAATCTGGCCAACTCGCTGAACAGAACATGGCAGACAAGATTTTCTCACTCAACGACGCTGACCCGTCGTCGCCGGGCACGGCCCCAGAGCATCTGAATAATTCGGGCTTGCGCATCGAGCACACTGAAGGGAAAGGGCGCGGTGTATATGGTGATTATGACTCACCTTGCTTGTTCGTGGTCTCTGCTGACGCCTGAGCAACATGTGGTATTAAGCATGCCGCGAGATCCCTGCTCAAACCCTCATTGAGGTGAGCCCCGTCCTCTTGTTCAGCGCAAGAGAGTACGTGGAGCACGGGAAATACACCGTGCTGGACCATTATACGTTCAAGTGGCGGGACGGCAGAATGGCGCTCGCACTCGGGTTAGGTGCGAGGTACTTTTTTAAAGCGCGCCTGAACCGTATTTCGTATGCCAGTAGCCCCTGACCTGCTTCATTCACGCATTTTGTAGGTTCAATCTTCAACCACTCAGAGCGGCCAAACGTGTCGTATACCTGTGACTCTAAGACGGAGTCAATACGCTACATAACTTCGCGAACGGTTTTGCCCAACGAGGAATTGTGTATATTCTACGGGCATAAGCTGTGGTTCAACCCAGTCGACGCATCGTACGTCGCTGGTTCTGAAATAGACGAGGAGATGGACGATGGATGGGGCGGTCTTGCCAGCCTCGATGGCGCAGACGATGGGGCCGCTTTAGATGATCTTTTCGACGGGTATGGAAGTGGCAGCCCGGAGGAAATCGTGCCCGAAGATGTGCTACCCTTCACGCGCTTGAAGCTCACACCGGAGGATGAAGAGGAAGAAGACATGGACGCCGTCAGGAAAGGTATGATCGTCTCTCATCTCAACATATATTTTCTGACGCTCGGGTTCAGAGGAAGCTTGGGCTGTAGATCTACCGGACCCTCGCCTCGCCGCCGTGATGCTCAAGTATGCTGCAAATGTCACCACTCGAGGTGTTTCGTTATTTCTGATATGCTATGCAGATGGTTAAAACAAAGCGGGTTCGACTCACCCTCCATGGCTCATCTCAAGCGCATCCGCAAGCTCGATGACAAGATGAGCATGGTGCTCATCCTCACTCGCGAGCATCCAGACCCACCTACTTTCCCCCATGATATCAACCTCCCACCACCTTATATTTTGACAGTTGCAAAGACATCAGCGCTAACGATGACATCGCTCAAACTGAAGTCTTCCCTGTGGCCGACGATCTATACACCACGGAAGAAATTCGAGCCCGAACCATGGCCGAGAAGCAAGGTCCGATGGGCATGCGAGGCGATGAAAGAAGTAGTGAAAGTGGCTCAGAGCGCAGGTCAAAACGACGAGGTAGATGCCATTTTCCTGCAGTATATACCCCTCGCTAATTTCCCTCTCAGACCCCCATAGCTGCATACGTACCTGTGCCCTGGGACGAAGGGACGCGAGTCGCTACGCGGATGCTAGAGCCGCTCAGTGCACACGACGCGCGCAGATCGGCTGCACATCCTCTCCGACACTGCATCATCAACCTAGTCCGCGCTGTAGGAGAGCTTCGAGCGTCGTCTACATCTGCCGACCCCATCTCGCCTCCATCCGCCATCGACGTCTCCTCGCCTGCCCCAGCCCCGCTCCCGCTCGATCAAGTGGACCCATCTCTGCCGCGGCCACGCTCGCAAACGCCCTCCGCACAGTCGCAGGAGGAGGTCCGGAACGGGGCGCACTACCTCCTGACGTCCCTCACGCTCTTCACTACCCACGAACCGTGCGTGATGTGTAGCATGGCGCTCCTCCACTCGCGCGTGAAGGAGGTGTTCTACCTCTTCCCGATGGAAAAGACGGGCGGATGTGGGAGCATCACATGCGTGCCAAGATTGGAGGGGGTCAATCATCGATTCGCGGTGAACAAATGGAAGTTGGAGGGAGGAGCGGTGAAGGAATGGATGAAGAGAGCTGGTTTAGCTGTCGAGGATTCTTGTGATGCATGATGGGAGGCCCAGGGATTGAAATTCTTGCTGTTCGTCGAGTCCGTCCGGAGTCGGTCCATACGTCTGACTACTTACTCCTTAGCTGATACTTTGCGGTGGAGGGGGACGACGGTCGTATCGCCATGTTTGAAGGTACGTACGCCGGTTCGCACGATGCGCAACCTGCTAGGACAGTCTGGGTCGGGACACGCTACCTCAGCGTCGGTAGACATCCAGTCGTTCTGGGATGTCATGCGCTGCTTTGCGGCAAGGAGCGGGGGCACCGCGCCTGAGGAATTTGAGTTAAT
Source organism: Trametes pubescens (assembly GCA_001895945.1). Classification (NCBI taxonomy): domain Eukaryota; kingdom Fungi; phylum Basidiomycota; class Agaricomycetes; order Polyporales; family Polyporaceae; genus Trametes; species Trametes pubescens. The sequence continues at coordinate 3,251 of MNAD01000447.1, read as the reverse complement.
TGTATGGGGGCCCTCCACATGCGCGTGAGTCGACCAGAATTTTAATGCTAGTTCTCACCTAGAGAATACATAGAGATACCCTGCCCCGGAGGCAGATAGAGCATCTCTCCCTCGAGCGTGAAGTAGTCTCCTTCCTTGGCTCCGCACATGATGCGTTCCCCTGGCGGGCATACAACTTCATTGCGGAGATCGTACAGCTGGAATATATCATCCTCCAACGACGGTGTCGCGCTCGTCTGATTCAAGTGTGCCATATCAGTCGGAATGTCTGCGCCTGCAGTGCACTGCAGTGCTTGTTCGGTGGACAGTCGCGGTGGCAGGACGAAAGAAGGATGCAGGCGCCTATTCATCTCACTCTGCTTTGCTTCGCACCATCATCTCGCGGCTCAAGCGACCTCCTCTCCTACTTTTTTCCAGGACCTCTGCTTGTGTACCGGGCCACAAGACTGCATTCGTTTACGCGTATTCACGTTGACCACTATGCCTGCGGACGCCAATGCCAAGGTCCAGGACGCGGACATCTCAAAGCTCACCGTAGCGCAGCTCAAGGCGATCTGTAAAGAGAGGAAGATCGCAGGCTACTCGAAACTTGGCAAGCAAGCTCTCATTCAGAAACTCGCAGAGAACGGGTACTCTCACGGCGACGCGCCTTCCGTCGTGCCTGATATCTCGCAGGCTGCTCCTGCGCCGGACGTACCTCAGGTGGTTCCTGTTGAGATATCCGCCACCGCCCCATCCAGCTCTGGTCCCCTGCCCAACAACCCACCTTCTTCGATCTCTTCTGTTGGCGTTACTTTATCTCACAAGGCTGGTCATGTCTCTGGAAGCGCTACTGCAAATGCCAAGGCCTCCGCCCCGAAGACCAAGTCGAAGCCTCGGAAAACCGCTGTTGTTAAACTTGTTGCCCAAGCCACGCTTGGCGCCGCGACCTCAGTCACCGGAACTCCTCTATCACAATCTGCACCTACTTCTGTACCTCAAGATGCTGTCTCTGTCGATCTGCCTCTGACGAACCCTCCCGTCGAAGGCTGCTATACTGCTGGGACCACTGATGCTCTGGCGATGAAAAACAGCCTAGGTCTTTCCTCGTTACCTTCGATCCGCGGCATCCAATCGCCTTTGGCCCCCTCTGGCGTACCTGGTTCTTCTGGCAGCAGCAACTCTCTTCAAGCTGGATCGCAGCGCGATCGAACGAAGGGGAAGAAGAGGGCACAGCCTGCCGAAGGGGCAATGCCTCCGCCACCGCCCAAGAAACCACGCATACAGCCACCCCTTGCGTCTCCCGGACCAGCTGCAGCGGCCTCACGTACCAAGGGGGCTGCTCAGAGCACAGTCCTCCCGCATCGCTCATCCAAAGCTGGCGATGTCTCTACCCCCATCGGGGCGGTCTCCACCAACGTCAGCACGTCGATTCCGACGAAACCTAGTCCAGTACCCACTGCTCCTGCGAAGCGGTTCAAACCGCTGATCGTTGGCGCTGCTAAGCCCTCTGCTGCTCGTATCGTACCTGCTAGTGCGACCCCATCGACGAAGCCCACTGTGCCCCTCAAGTCGAAGAATGTGCATTGTTCGCTGCAATATCTCGATTTCCCTACTGAGCTTGAGGAGCTGCCGACTCTGCGCGCGATCACCTTGCCCCCTCCTCTGGCGCAGCGGAAGCGCGTTACTCGCTGGGCAGTGATATTGAGCGGTCTATCAGACCAAGAGAGGGCTGTATGCGCCCTCGTTTCGCGTACTTTCCGATACGCAGGTCAGTACTCTAGTAGCATACCCCCAGAATATATGCTCATATCGTGACAACTCTCGCAGTATACCTTTCGGCTTCATCTGTGCTCGCGAGGGATTATCGCGGACGACGCCTGCAAGATGACGTGCTAAAGAGGTATTCGCAGGCGATGACGAACATGTGGCCCTACCTCCGTATTCGGGAGGCGGAAGTTGTCAAGCGGCGGCACATATACGAGGCCTCCTTCGTGCCGCGCTTCCTTGCGCGTTACGGCCCGGGCGATCCTATCAGCAAACATTTATGGGCAAGCCCGGACAATCCGAAACAACTCGTCATCGCAGTCCGGTACGCAGATCAGTCGCTGTAAATGAAAAGTACCCTTACGTGACGTGATCGTGCTGGTCAGATTCGCGCTCACCCGAGCGTGGTTCGAATTGTCTGTTGGGACCTCCAGCGGCACGAAGGACGACCCGACCTCCTGGCTGCATGCGACCATCGCTGACGCGCAAGAAGTCGTCACAGACGAAATTTGGTCGATAACGCTCGAGGATCCGCAGACACGGAGGCAGGAAACTCTCTTTGTCCTCGAGGCGACGTGCGAAGTTGTGGGTCGACCATTGGGCGCAAAGAGCGGCGTCGGCGTTGCTTCCCTCCCAGTACGTGCGGATTGGTCCGCATACATCGCCAGCCGCAGTGCGCCTTCGTCTAGTGCGGAGTCTCTGCTTTCGCACCTCAAGTGGTCTTGTCACGAAGAGTTTGACCGGGGTATCAGTACCCTTTGGCAGAAGAGGGTTGCTGGGGAGGGCGCGCTTGGTATCGCGAAGCGGACGGTCGCAGAACGGTATGTGTTAGCCTGCGTAGTCGGAAACAGGTGCGTACTTCTTGCTTGCTTGCTTTCAAACGTCTACCGCATACTGAGAACCTTGTAGTATCTCTGGGACGTGGTTGTCGACGAGCGAGATGGTGCAGGATTTCGCCGGACTTCCCGCCCGCGGCGCTGGCCCCGCGCCGTGGAAGACCAGGAACCCGGCGTTGAACTTATACCTTCCGGAGTACGTGTGGCTTCCCTCGCTCCTCCGCGATCCACTCACGCCGGGGATGAAACGTCAGGCACCACCACGTTGAGAGCGTTCACTTCAAGTCGTCGAGTGGGAATGATTTGCACCCGGCACTGGCGGCAGTGCAGACGCCCCATAGGGAATATTACATCCTTCGCGACAACGGGATGCAGGTCGGTTGCGAGGAGGATGGAGTTGCGGGCGTGTGGCAAGAGGTGCTCGGCTGCGACCATCGTGGAGTGCCCGTGTAATGGTATGAAATGTGCTCAAGATATGCTCGCTCCAGATGTGTGGTCGTGCCGCGAAATGTGGCTTTGGGGATACAATGCAGATGTCAATGCACAGAAAGAGCGTTGTGGGCGTACATGTGTCCCGAGGACTCCGTTCGTCGGTAAAGCAGAGCAATTCCGATTCTACTAAGAATCGGTCTTGCTTATGAGAAATGGACGGATCACGTGAATCCAGGC